>CM053037.1:98770932-99050932 GCA_028564925.1 Lithobates sylvaticus | reverse complement strand
AGTAGTTCCTCTCCACCAGTATCCAGCATAGAAAAAATAAAGTATTGCGGATAGCGTAGTACAGTTTGGAAAATACAATTTTATTTCAGCTTCCCATTCCCCCCAATAAAAATGCGTACCAGAATACAAAATATAAATCACTTTGTGTAATAATGAAACTGCACTCTGCCTGTGAGGTTTCCGTCCGCCGGAAACCACCGCCAAAGACCGATGTGTGTAAGTTTCCCTTCCACTTCCTGGTATCTGGGCTGGCTGGAGCGCACTCTGGACCGCAAATCGTCACTTCCTGCGAGGCCACGATCCTGACGCGTTTCGTCACTTCCGGACGTCGTCTAATTTTTTTCTATTCTTCTTTTTTTTTTTTTTTTTTAAGAGAAATTTGCTAATTTCACAACTTTTGGCAAGGTATCCGTCCCCTGAACATGACAGAGCATTTCCCAATAATCCAAAGATGCCGATTACAAGTGATCATTCAAGTGCTTCCCAATCGCAAGAGACCACAGAAGACAGAATTGGCAATACACGCTGGTGTCTGTGTGAGTGTTGCATAGCAATGGCAACACAAATCGAATCTGTTTGTTGTCACGAAATACCAGAGGTCAAAGGCTGTATTCCGGAGGGCAAATGCATCACAAATGCTGATATGTTCATCTCGCAAATTGCTACAGAGGAACATGTTCGACTAATGTTCATGACCATGCATCTGGATAATCTACCTGTCGTGGATGCCAACAACAATCGGTAATTTTTTTTAAAATATAAATAACAAAAAAAAATGTTGGAAATACATGCAAATTTCTTTTGTTACGCATTTCAATTTTTTTTATTTTTATTTTTAGGCGACTATGGAAAACAGCATACCGTACTTTCATTGTGTGGATATATGGCTTTTTAGGCAAGGGGAACCGAAGTGTCATCCCATCTTGTGCCGTTAAAGTAGTTAGAGAGGTATTCCCAGATCCAAACGGTTCTTACGTGGGTTTCCTATACTCTGACGATTACGACGCATCAGAGATGGCATTTCATTAAAGATAAACGATTGTATTTCTATGTTTTTTTTTTTTTTCTTATTTTGTGTTAATGTTCATAACTAATATTTTTGTTAACTAAATATTATTTCATTAATTAAATGTATTTTCTTTTTTTAATACACAATATTGTATTCACACATTTTATGCGTACATAAACATTATAGATTAGAATAAAAAAGAGGAATCAGTAATTTAAAATACAACTTTTTTATCAATGCAATAAAATATTAAAAATATATATAACAATATATTAAACTTTATATCAAACAACGTATCACACACAAAACAAAGCAAAATCAATTTAGAGATAACTTTACAATTTTTTATTATAAAGTAATTAGAAAAAAAAAAAAAGTAGACGTATTACAATGACCATTTTTATTTTTCAAGTCTTGGAAAACGTGTCATATGCTCTTTTACTGCTGTACTGGTTTCCGGCCTTTCTACAGGAGCTATGTTTTTTGGCATATCTGGATTTTTGGGTTTCCAAGAGGAAATTAGGGTCCCCTCAACAATGCTAATCATCTTCGAAAGAAGATGGATCGCATGTTCGTTGTCCATTTTTTGGAATACTTTACGTACAATCCACTTCTTTCGACCTCTTGGAATCTCCAGACTTTTTCTTTCCACCAAAATTTCTTCTCCTTTTTCATCTATTTTTTTTTTCACAGCGGGGTTGCGTATCACATTATGATTGTGGCATAATGCTGCCAATTTAGTTCTTGCTTCCATTGAATCAAATCTGTAATGAATTCTTTTTGGGCGATATTTTAAGATCATACTGTGATACGTTTCTATTACCCCGGTTTGACAAAAAAAAGTTAGATGTTTCATGTCCTTTTCCAACTGGGCATCTAGTACAATTGTGGACAATGCATGAAATGCAGGTGTCTTTTTGATTAACCAGGGAGATTCCTCATTGATCTCATCATGCAAGCATTTGTGCTCTACATCTCCAATTGTCCATACATGAACATTTACTACATGATGTAGTACAGATTGCCAACGTTCTTTGAAAACGGTCTCGTTTCCTTGACAACTTCTACTACAAAAGTAGAAATGATTCAGTATGGACGGCACCCACGGCAAAAGTGCACGATTAATTTTTTTTTGGGAAATTTGAAGTAATTTGAAGTAATTTGCGTTTTGAATTTTTCACGTAATGCCAAATGTCAAATTGATGATTAATATTTTTATATTTTTCAGTGGTTGATAGTAATTTTCTAATGCCAGTGTGTCGATCTGTTCCCACAAATTGAATATCCAATTTTTTGTCAATTATGCGATCCAAAATTTTGGTAAATCCAAACTTCTCCATAGCAACCGATGAAGTTGTTTGTGACACCTGCACTAATTCAAAGTCCACAATTTTTTTGGAAAAGAGATCCATGAAGGTGTACGTGGAGTATTTGGCTGAAAAACCAGGGCTGTCACATTGACCATCCCCAACAAGAAAAATTGTTTTTTCAGTCAAATCATCAATCACATTTGAAATATTCTCTTGCCAACTGTGATCGATAGCTTTATAGATGTATACATTTTGAGCTCGGTTGTATGAAGAGTTTCCAAACATCTGTATGCCACATAGATCGAACATTTCTCGAACTTTGGCATAGCTTCCTCCACTTACACACAAGGCCCCAGACAGCAGAATATTACCCGCTGGATATCGTTTAATTTTGGATTGGCTTTCCCACAACTTCAATCGGTGCAAACTCACACAGGTCGAATACGCATACACCATTGTACCAACAATTCTTTTTTCAATTTTTTGAATGCGTGAAATACATTCGGGACCAGGACAACGCATATTATATAGCAGTTTGTCCAGGCAGGTTTCAAACACAATGAATTTTTTTTCTTTAATCAAATTCAGGGGGTAAGGAAATGTTTCTTCTGTTTGTCTTTCATCTACACTTTCACAAATACTCATATCGCTTTTTTGCGGTGTCTCACATTCGGACTCATGAAAACTTGGGTCGTCAGCATACGCCAATTTTCTTCTTTTTGTAACAACCTCTGGACTTTCATAATACAGATTACCCATTGCCGTTGTTTTATGAGGTATTTGTAAAGGTGTAGATGAGATAGACGAGGGTGTTATAGGGGTCATTGGTTGCACTTGAGGTGTGGTTGGTTGACGTTCGGGTGTTGACATGTACGGTGGTGTCATGGAACCCATAGAATATGTATGATCTAATGATAGAGATCGTGGACTAGCTATCTTAGAATAACTGGTTTCAGATTCTGAGAATGTGACATCTAAGGGCTCAGTTTGGGTTCCTGCTTCATTCATTGTAACATTAGAACATTTTGTACATCTACTCCTGACTAATGTACTACTTGAAGTTCCCGCCTTCATTAAAGCCGCACATCTAATTTTGTCTAACCTGATTTGCCATTTATGGCCTGTTGCTTTTTGTGATGGCAATTCATTGAAAATTGTTGGTACTGATTGCGCTACTAGTTTTCTGCTTGTTCCCTGTATTTGGTAACAATCACTTTCAAAGTGAACAGAACACATACAAAACTGGTCTTGGTGGGTATCTGCTTGAATAATCGGAATATATTCTTGAATCATTGCTGGCTCCATGCCAGCATTTTCAAGCCAAACTTGAATTTGATGATCGTCCCTCGGAAACGAATGAAAACTTATTTTGTCTTTTTTTTTTAAGTGGTGTAATTTTTGCAATATTTTGCAAAGCAGGCCGGCATTTCTAATGAATACATAATACAAACATTTAGTTTTTTTTTTATAATTTAAATCTTTATTCAATTTTTTACACTTTACAATTATAACACATTTAATTACAGAAGCATACAATAAAACATTATCTTAGGAGCCGTTAGGCCCGGGCTCTTACTACGGGTGAAGAAGACGGTTACCGAGTCCTAAAGACGGGACCCAGAAAAAAGAGGCTACTAAGTGGAGGCAAACATAGATCTATGTTTGCCTCCACTTAGTAGCCACGACAAGCAAGCCACCAATTAGGCTTTTGATCGATAGCTGTATGAATAATTTTTCAATCGGCTAATTTGACTTCACCCTGCCATTTTCCCTTCCATTTCCCATTCCCTATCCCCTTTCCCCCACTGTTTTTTTTCTTACTACGGGTGACTTTTGTACTTTATGTATCGTGGATTTCCCTTACCCCCCCCCCCCCCCCCCCCCACCCCCTGCTCCCCTGCTCCCTCCCCTCCTCCCTCCCCCAGTGTGTTAATGCCTTGTATTTACGTGCACTCTATCACCTTTTTGCTACGAGGGTGGAACGGAGCCCACAGGCATTACTATAAGAGTGGAGGGCACTCTGGTTCTTGGTCTATTTGTGCGTGAGCATCCTTTTTTGTCAACCCTGGAGCCCACATCCTTTCAAATTCTTTAAGGTTTCCTCTTTTTAGGTATGTTGTTCTTTCCCGACATAGGGTCTCATTTATTGTATTGATCAAACTATTCACTGTGGGGGGCTCTTTTGATTGCCAGTGCATTGCCACCAATTTCCTAGCCTGGAACATACTTCTTAGGATTGCAACCGTGGTGCTCTTCCTCTCTCCCCCCTCTCTTCTAAATCCTAAAACACACACCAAGGCCTCCTTTTCTAGTTTAACTGCATATACATCTCTTAAAGTGCTCGTCACCCCTTCCCAGTATCGGAATAATTTTGGGCACTTCCACATCATGTGCAGGAGGTCGCCGACCCCCCTGGCATCTTGGGCATTTGTCATCTATTCTCCTCCCAAACTTAAACATCCGTTTAGGTGTATAGTAAGCCCTATTAACCAGCATCAGATGGGATATCCTTTGCGGGGGGGGGAAACTGATATGGCGGGGGCCATTTCTAGTATTCTTTTCCACTGATCATTTGATATGACACCCATATCTTCCTCCCATTTCAGTTTTACATTATGAAGTGCACTCTCTGGGTTCATTTTATGGGTTATCTGTCCATATATCTCTGATATCAATCGCTTGGTAGAGCCTAAGTGTAGTATATATTGCCATAGGTGGGTCTCATTCCATATCGGTGGAGAACCCGGAAATTGAGCCTCAAGGGCATGTTTTATTTGCATATAGAAAAAAAAAGTATCCTGTGTTATATTAAATTCATCTACCAACTCGTTAAATTTTTTAATTCTATTGCCGTTATATAGTTGTCTTAATCTTTTGATTCCCTGTTGTTCCCATTCTCTGTTTTTCCCCACCTGAAGGACTTCTTTTAGGTTATTGTTATCCCATAGGGGAGTATGGTCAGACATTCCATTATAGCTCATTTTTTTTTTTAATTACTGTCCAGAGTTTAACTAGCATTTCTATTGTGGGGTATCTAACTCGGAAGGAGTCCGCCTCTAGTGCTTCTATAAGGGTGCTATGTTTGGACTCCGCTACCATTATTTTCCCATTTGGGTCCCCCCCCTCTAAGTCCCCACATCCCCTGAGTTGTTGCAATTGGGAGGACCAGAAATAACATTCTGGGCGTGGGACGGCGAATCCCCCTGCCCCTACCGGTAGTTGAAGGGTGCCTAGACGAATTCTAGCCTGACCTCCCTTCCAGATTAATGCCCTAAATAGGGTCTCAATTTTTTGGAACCACCTTCTGTCTATCCCTATTGGGGAGTTGTGGAGTATGTACAGGAGTTGTGGCATCCATATCATTTTAATTAACCCACATCTCCCCGCAACCGACAGAGGAAAGTGCCTCCAAATCGAAATTTTCTTCTTAAACTTAGACAGCAACGGTACAAGATTTTTACATAGATACTGATTGGGGTCCTTTGTTAACGTTATCCCTAAATATTTCATCGTGTCTACAACCTTTATCTGGGGTGCTCCTGGTATTATTGGATTACTGATAGCATCTATAGGCAGGATTTCCGATTTGTCCCTGTTTATAACCAAACCTGAAAACCTGCCAAATTCCTCCACTACCCCCAGGGCGTTTGTCAGTGAGTTATCGGTATCTCCTAAAAACAGCAGAACATCATCTGCGTATAGTGCGATTTTTTCTTCCTTCCCTACCTTTTTACAGAAACCGCTTATATCTGGGTTTGGGTTTGTTCTTATTGCAATGGCCAGCGGTTCCATTGCCAGGGCGAAGAGCAGGGGTGATAAAGGACACCCCTGTCTTGTCCCTCTCTCTAGTTCGAACGCCTCTGATGTTACGTTGTTAATTTTTAACCTAGCTATGGGTTTCTCGTACAGCATTTTTATTTACCTGGTGAATGAGGGACCAAATCCGAAGCCTTCCAACACTCTCCACAAGTATACCCATTCTATACTATCGAAGGCCTTGGTCACATCTAATGTCATTATCACCCTTGGTCCCCCATTCACCACCGGATCTTGTATGTTCAAAAAAGCCCTTCTAACGTTGATGCTTGTCGAACGGCCCGATATGAATCCTGTCTGGTCTGCGTGAATTATTCTTGTCATGATTTTGTTTAGCCTGGTTGCCAGGACTTTGGCCAGAATCTTTGCGTCAGAGCAAAGGAGAGATATCTGTCTATATGCCGCGGCTTCCAGTGGGTCTTTTCCCTCTTTTAACAGGACTATTATTGTTGCCTCTAGCATTGAGACCGGTAGACCTCCCTCCCGGAACGCCTCCTCCAATGTATTTAGTAATTCGGGAAGCAAGACTTCACCATATTGCTTGTATGTCTCTATTGGGAGACCATCCGGGCCGGGGATTTCTGGTTAGCCATGTTTCCCACTGCCTGTTGTAGCTCCACTAGGCTTATTGGGGTCTCAAGTTCTTCTCTCTCCTCCGGTGTGATACGTGGAATCTCCAATCCCCGCAGGAAATCGTCCATCGGTCTCTCTGCTCCAGCCTTCTGGGTTGTGTAGAGATTTTTATAAAAGGTTCTAAAGTGCTGGACTATTCCTGCGGTATTGGAGATGATTTCCCCTCCCTCTCCTCTTATAGCTTGAATGGTTGACGGTGGTGCATTGGACTTTACTAGCCGCGCAAGCATCCTCCCCACACTCTCCCCCTCTGCGAAGGACGCCTGGCGCTGAAGGAGTCTATTTGTTTCAACCTTCCTCATAATTACCAATTTATATTCCTGTTGCTTATCCAACCACATTTTTTTTTTTTGCATCTGTCGAGTCTGTTATATATTGGTGTTCTGCACTTAATGTCTCCCGTTGAGATCTTTCCTCCTCTGCTCTAGCGTCTTTGTTAAATTTTGCTATTTGTTGGATCAATACCCCTCTTAAAAAAGCTTTTAGGGTGTCCCATATTATTCTTGGCCGTGCCGTACCTGAATTAAATTCCAAGAATTCTCTTAGTTTGGGTATCACCCCATCTGCTTCCTTAATTAGTTCGTACCAGCTGGGGTTTATTTTCCACTCCCGCCGATTTTGTTTTTCCCCTATTTTTATCGTCGATATTATTAGAGAGTGATCAGATATTCCCCTAGGCCGGAATACAATATTTTCTGTAATTTGTGACGCTCTCTCGTTCCCGAGGACCAAATCTATCCTCGAGAGAGTAGAGTAAGTAGCGGAGTAACATGTATATTGCCGGGCTGTGGGATTACGTATCCTCCAAATATCAATTAGTCCCATTTCCTCTATAAATTGGGTCAACTTACATTTATATTTTTTTGTAGAAGCGGGAGTTCTATGTACGGGGAACCTATCTAGGTCTCTATCCGGAGCTTCGTTAAAATCTCCTACTACCAGGACCGGTACCTCACCTTTATCCAAGAGGAAATCATTCAGTCTAAGTAAAACTTCTAATTTAAATGGTGGGGGAATGTAAACATTCGCCAGTACGCATGTAACCCCTTCTATCGCAAAATACAGAAAGATATACCTCCCATGCTCGTCTATACTGATCTGTCTACAGGAGAAGCTCGGCCCCGCCCTCACGAGTATGCTTACCCCTCTGCTGTATGAAGAGTACACTGAGTGATACTGGCAGTGATATTTCCTACTTTGCAAGAGGGGCGCAGTTTGTTTGGTCAAATGGGTCTCCTGCAGACAGATCAGTCCCACCCCACAGTTTTCCAATGTCGAGAAAATTGCTGCTCTCTTAGCTGGCGTCCCCATTCCTCTAACATTCCATGTGGCTACTTTCAAAGCCATCCTCTTTTCTTTCCTTTTTCTTTCATGGGGTGAATTAACTGCCCCTTTCGAACTGAATAGCTCTCTATCAATACACTCGAGGATTCCACAGTGGTAAAAAAAGAAGGAGAAAGAAGGGCAAAAATAAAAAAGAAAAGGAGAAAAAGAAAAAAGAGGGAGAGAAAAACCAAGAGGCAAGGGCCTATTGTTTCTGCCCCGTTTCTCGGTGTGATACCCTTTAGGTTCTCGTTGTTCCACTACCAACATTGTGATCAATTGTGAACAGGGCTTGTCCCACATCGGGAGAGGAGTGAGAAAGGAAGAGGAGGGAGAAGGAAGGGCAAAAAAAAAAAAAAAAGAGAGAGGAAAAAAAAAAAAAAAAAAAAAAAAATGAAAAAGTTTCTCTCACTTCCCCTCCCCCCCTTCCTCCCATCCCTCCTCCCTCTCCCCCTATTGCCCATGTTTTTAACCCTAACTTCACGTCTATGTGTCCATTCATCGTGCTTAAATTTACCTTACTATTTCTGGTGATAATTCTCTGTGTTATGTCTACATTATCCCTCTTCCCTCTGTGTGTTAATTGGTCAGTTGCGTGTTTATCTCCCCCTTTAACCCACCCTCCCCAACCCCCCTCTTCCCCCCTTCTACCCCCCTCCCCTTCCCCACCCCCCTCCCGCCCCACCTTACCAGGTGTTCCCCAAAGGGGTTCCAGGTGACCATTTCCCATTCTTGCTTGTCCTCATTCACAACCATTCTATAAGTACCGTGTTCATGTGCGTTTATCTCCCTCCCCACCCACCAGTAAGTTGTCAAATACAATCCAAAAAGAAGAAAAAAAAAAAAAGGGAAGGAAAAAGAAGAAGAAGAAGAAGGAAGAAAAAGGAGAAAAGAAAAAGGGAAAACCCATCAATAACACACACTAACAGTGGTACACAATATTACCAAATCAATACGTAGTGCATATACACATTTCAAGCCCACCTTCATAAAATATATATCGGTTCCCTCCTTCCTTCCCCCCTCCTCCCCCCCTCCCACTCCCCTCCCTCTCCCCCCTCTTTAATTTATCATAGTTTGTCCTTATTTTCTTCTATCCATTTCTCGACTGCTTCTGGAGAAAAAAAAATCTGAGACCCCCCCCCATGCTGTCACCGCAATCTTGCGGGGTAGAGTAGAGCATATGTCAACTTGTGCCTTTGTAGAATCTGTTTAACCTGCACAAAACCAGCCCTTTGTCTCTGCAGTTCAGGCGAAAAGTCTGAATAGAATGAGATTTTAGTCCCGTTGAGGAGAATAGTGCCAGCTTCCCTTGTTTTCCTTAGTAGAGAGACCTTATCTTTGTAATTTAAAAGTTTCATCAATAAGGGCCTGGGGTAGCCCCCCTCTGGAGGAGCTCTAAAGGGGACTCTATGCGCTCTTATAATCGAAAACGTTGACGAGAAAGACTCTTTTCCAAAGAGGTCAATCAGCCATTTTTCCATAAACTGTATAGGATCTAGGCCCTCACTCTTTTCTGGAAAACCCACCACCCTTACGTTGTCCCTGCGCAGTCTGTTTTCCAAGTCCTCAAATTTTGCTGCGTGGCGGGTTAACTGTTCTTTCATGCCTTTTATTTCCATTGTTAAGGGGGATATCTCATCCTCTACCTGGCTTATTCGCTGTTCTAGGGCGGTTGTCCTCTGGGCTGTTTTTGCAAGCTCTAACCTGACCAATACTAGATCCTCCTTCACACCCTTCATTTGATCGCTCAGCTCCTTAACTGAGTTATTACATGTGTTAACAGCCAATAGAATATCTTTCAATGTAGGTTCTGTTTCTGTAGGTTGGTGGAGCTCTGTTATTCTTAACTCATTTGAGTTATTTCCATTATCTTTGTTACCCGGTGGTTTAGCCAATGGGGCTACTACTGGTAAGGGTGTGCTGCTCGCATGGCCCTGGCCTTGGCTTTTTCTGTCTGTCGGGCCCCCTTGTTGTACTTTAGTCTGTGTATTTTTTTTTTGGTGGTGTCTGGACCGGGTTGTGGGCATACTGTTCCAGTTTAGCCGCGGCTGTAATTGCTGAGGCTTGAGAGTTTTTCTCTTTAGATGATCTTAGGTGCTGCATGGTTTAATTTTCTCAGATGGCCCCCAAAAAAAAAAAAAAGAAAGAAATGGAAGGGGATTCCCACAGGAATAGTATAATAATTGCAGAGATATAGAAATATTGCCCGTTGGGCTATTGGCAAATTTTATTAGGCTTTCCGTCACCTCTACTCCTCCGCATGTGTGAAGCAGGTGAGCAGGGAAACCGGGGGAGCAGGGGGTAGGAGACTCCACTTAACCCCTTACCTAAGCACAGTCCTGGGTCAGCCCTCAATATGCTTCAATTTGATTAATAGGAGGGGAGGAGAGGGTGAGCAAAGAAAAAAAAGCAAGGTTGGTAGGCTGAACGACTGATTCAAAGTTATAACGATTATAACAGTTATGACAGACTCTTAAAGATTTAACACCACCAGCCAGAACTTTCAGCGGAAAGAAGCACTTTTCTCCTACAGGCGTGTAGACAGTCAGGTGGTCAGTTAATATTAATATTAATTTGTCAGCGATAATTCTTCTCGTGGAGGAGCACAGACAGACAGCTAAGGAAGCTCTTTTCTTTTACTCGTGTAGGGGTGCAGGCAGCCAAGCAAAGAGTATTTTCATATAAGGACACCGGCAGCCAGACATGCACTCAACAGTGTGTTGTGACAGCAGCAATTCTTCCACGTACAGTCCTAGGCAAAGAGACCCCACACTCCTCCTTATTTCATGTATCTATACATTTCAGTGTTTGTTTATTATTTTTGTTATTACTCACGCAACCGTGACCGACCCTGGTATATAGCCGCCTCGCAGTCCTTACGCAGTCCTTATGTGATTATGCTGGTACACAGGCGAGCAAATGGTCCGTTATACCTCCGAGGGGGGAGCAGTGCCTTTATGAATCTCTACTGTACCCTTTAACACAGGCACCTCCGCCGCTGCTCTCCTCCTCCTCCGCCGCTCTCCCTGCTCAGAGCGGGCAGCGTGTCGCAGATAGCGTGTGACGTCACTCCCGGCACTTTCCGTCCACCCACATCCAGCACTGACTCGGGGCTCAGAGGCAGCCGGAGATCTCCGTAGCCCACGTAACTCCTGCGTCTCTCTATAGCGGTGCTGTGGAATACAGCTGTACTGCAGGGGGGAAGAAATCCTCGGGTTTCGCAACGTATCTGGCAGTCGTCACAGCATGCCTAGCAGTCGGGAGGGCGGGAGGGAACGCACAAGCAACTTCTCACTCCTCTCCCTCACACATCACTCCGCTCCACTCAGCACTCACATCCGGTCACGCCCCCAGGTCCGTATCGTCCTCATACATCTCACTATACAAACATTTAGTTAGTGTATACATCTTTTATTTTTGTCTTTGGCAGACCTGTACTAAATAGCTATGTAAATTTCAATTTATAAAAAAAAAAATTCCATATTTAAATTTTTATTTGAAATAACATTCATCATATATGACCATAAAATTAAAAAGCTATATTCAGATAGCATAATTAATTCACCCAAACGTTAAAATCTTATATTGCCTTTTTCTAAGATACTATTCCTCTAACTATTATACATCTATTTTTTTTAAAAAACACAGTAAAGTAATGAAATAAAAAAATCTTTATTTAATTTAAATAGCAAGAAAAAAAACACTGCATGCTTAGGAAATAAATAATAAGAAATGTCTTTCAAAAGAAGAAATAGGGGAGAAATATGAGATATAAAAGAGGAAAAAAGGAAGAGAGAGGGGGCAGAGAGAGAGAGAGGGAACAAAATTAAATAACACGTGAATCATTACACAAAAAAGTTTGTCTTTGAGAAAGAATGGAAAGAAGAGAGAGATGAAAAAAAGTCTGGAGAGAGATGAAAAAAGGAGAGAGAGGGGGTAAGGCAGAGAGAGAGAGAGAGAGAGAGAGAGAGAGAGAGAGAGAGCGGGGGGAAGGCAGAGAGAGATAAAAAAAGGCGAGAGAGATGAAAAAAAAAGGCGAGAGAGATGAAAAAAAAGGCGAGAGAGATGAAAAAAAGGCGAGAGAGAGAGGCGAGAGAGAGGAAAAAAAGGCGAGAGAGATGAAAAAAAAGGCGAGAGAGATGAAAAAAAAGGCGAGAGAGAGAGAGAGAGAGAGAGAAAAAAAAAGGCGAGAGAGAGAGAACATCAATTTAAAAAAATAAAAAAACGTAAAGGCTTTATATTCTTGCATGGTTTTGAAATATTCAAAATACACTTGTCTGTGCAATCTATGGAATAAAAAAAAAATATAGATTTAGTTTGATAATATAAATAAAAGTTGACAATTTCATAACATATAAGAAAAATATTTACAAAATGTATGTATGTATGTATGTATGTATGTATAAAAAAAATCTTATGAGAGAGAGAGAGGAGGGCAGAGAGAGAGAGAGAGGGGGGAGGCAGAGAGAGAGAGAGAGAGGGGGGGAGGCAGAGAGAGAGAGAGAGAGAGGGGGGAGGCAGAGAGAGAGAGAGAGAGAGGAGGGCAGAGAGAGAGAGGAGGGCAGAGAGAGAGAGAGAGGGGGGAGGCAGAGAGAGAGATAGAGAGGGGGTAAAGAGAGAGGAGGCCGAGAGAGAGAGGAGGGGAGGCAGAGAGAGCGAGATAGAGAGGGGGGGGGGGGTAAAGAGAGAGGAGGCCGAGAGAGGAGGGGAGGCAGAGAGAGAGAGAGAGAGAGGGTAAAGATTGTGAGTATAACATGTTTGTTATTTTTTTTAAATAAAAGGGAGAGAGAAGGGGAGGCAGAGAGAGAGAGAGAGAGAGAGAGAGAGAGAAGGTAAAGATTGTGAGTATAACATGTTTGTTATTTTTTTTAAATAAAAGGGAGAGAGAAGGGGAGGCCGAGAGAGAGAGAGAGAGAGAGAGAGAGAGATGAAAAGGGGCGAGAGAGAGAGATGAAAAAGGGCGAGAGAGGGAGAGATGAAAAAGGGCGAGAGAGAGAGATGAAAAAGGGCGAGAGAGAGAGAGATGAAAAAGGGCGAGAGAGAGGAGGCCGACAGAGAGGCCGACAGAGAGAGAGAGAGAGGAAAAAGGGCGAGAGAGAGAGAGAGGAAAAAGGGCGAGAGAGATTGAGGAAAAAGGGCAAGAGAGAGAGAGAGAGAGAGAGAGAGAGAGAGAGGGGGGGGGCAGAGAGAGAGAGCGAGAGAGGGGGGGAGGCCGAGAGAGAGAGAGAGATGAAAAAGGGCGAGAGAGAGAGATGAAAAAGGGCGAGAGAGAGAGAGATGAAAAAGGGCGAGAGAGAGAGAGGAGGCTGAGAGAGAGGAGGCCGAGAGAGAGGGGGCAGAGAGAGAGAGAGAGAGAGAGAGAGAGGGGGGAGGCCGAGAGAGAGAGAGAGAGAGAGAGAGAGAGGAGGGCAGAGAGAGAGAGAGGGGGGAGGCAGAGAGAGAGAGAGGGGGAGGCAGAGAGAGAGATAGAGAGGGGGGTAAAGAGAGAGGAGGCCGAGAGAGAGAGGAGGGGGGCAGAGAGAGAGATAGAGAGTGGGGTAAAGAGAGAGGAGGCCGAGAGAGAGAGGAGAGGAGGCAGAGAGAGAGAGAGAGAGAGAGAGAGGGGGGCCGGCCGAGAGAGAGAGAGAGAGAGAGAGAGAGAGAGAGAGAAAAAGGGCGAGAGAGAGATGAAAAAAAGGGCGAGAGAGAGGGAGCAGGGAGAGAGAGAGAGAGAGAGAGAGAGAGAGAGATTACATCAATTTAAAAAATAAACAAAAAATAAACAAAATCGTAAATGCTTTATATTCTGTCAGGGTTTTTAAAAATTCAAATCCACTTCTCTGTGCAATCTATGGAATTAAAAAAAAAAAAAATTATTTTGATAATATAAATATAAATGTAATAATATATACAAAGAATATTTACAAAATGTATGCATGTTTGTATGTCCCACCACAGTATGTATGCATGTATGTATGGCAAGCCACATTATGTATGTATGTATGTATGTCCCACCACTGTATGCAAGTATGCATGTATGCATGTCCCACCACTGTATGCATGAATGCATGCATGGCACGCCACCATAATGTATGCATCCGACCACAGTATGTATGCATGTATGTCTGTCCCACCACTGTATGTATGTATGTATGTATGTCCCACCACTGTATGCATGAATGCATGCATGGCACGCCACCATAATGTATGCATCCCACCACAGTATGTATGTATGTATGTATGTATGTATGGCAGGCCACATTATGTATGTCCCACCACTGTATGTATGTCTGTCCCACCACTGTATGTATGCATGTATGTCTGTCCCACCACTGTATGTATGTATGTCCCACCACTGTATGCATGAATGCATGCATGGCACGCCACCATAATGTATGCATCCCACCACAGTAAGTATGTATGTATGTATGGCAGGCCACATTATGTATGTCCCACCACTGTATGTATGTATGTCTGTCCCACCACTGTATGTATGTATGCATGTATGTATGTATGTATGTCCCACCCCTGGATGCATGTATGGCATGCCACATTATGTATGCATCACACCACTGTATTTATGTCCCACCACTGTATGTATGCATGTCCCACCACTGTATGTATGCATGTACGGCACGCCACATTATGTATGCATCCACAGTATGTATGTATGCATGTATGTATGTATGTATGTCTGTCCCACCACTGTATGCATGCATGGCACGCCACGCCACATTATCTATGTATGTATGTATGTATGTATGTATAAAAAATAATTACTACATTACCTGAATTCAAAGATGTAGAAGAAAAAAAAATGAAGTCTTCCAACGCACTGTAATAGCCACTCTTCTGTCGCTGTAAAGGTAATAAAAAAAAAATGAAATATATATCATACATATACACACACATAAATATAGATATTGAAAATAAAAAAAATTCAAAACTAATGTAAAATAAAAATAAAAAATACATTTGTGAAAATAAATATTAAAATTAATTAACATTTTAATTTTAACATACCTGTAAATATATGTATATATATTCTTAGATTTCCCGTAATCAGAGAAAAATATGATCTACAGAAAAATAAAATAAAAAATTATTTAGATAAAAAAATAAATACATAAAAATAAATACATTTAAATATTTCTACTAATTGTCAAATATAAAAGTACATTTTATACAAAAAGTTGATGATGAAAATTACAAATTATACATTGAAAAAAATATTTTAAAAAAAACGGAAGAAAAAACAAAAAAAAAAAAAAAAAATATGAAAAAAATACAAAAAAAAATAAATAAAAATAAAATTATTTTAAACAATTTGGAGTTGAAAAAAATATAAAGAAAAAAAACTTTATCAAACTACATAACGATGATGGAACAAGCATTTTATACACAAAAAAAGGTATATATTACAGCTGGATGGCTAACAGTAGAAATACAGTTGATACAGTAGATTACATTACACAAATATACAATCTAGGTATAATTAGAAACATAATTAGTCTAATTATAAGATGTAATAAAGATTACTTACCTTTTGAATGAAGTGCAAGTCCGCAGGTGCTGAGTTTTTCGCGGTCCTCCTTTGTTTGTCCTTGTGCCTCGTGTGCTGGTATCGTAATGGCAAATACAGCAGCTTGCCCATTGTTAAAATGGCGATTTTGGACACGCCCTCGTCACGTGACCGGCGTCTTCCGGCCGAAATCTCTCGAGATTTCGTGCTGACGGCGTCCCCCGTGGCTTCATGGGAGGAATGCAGAACAGCTCCCAGAAGTCATTGCGGAGTCGGGGGACAGCCGAAAACACGCCTACTCCCACCAGAGGACAGACCGGAAGCCAGAGGAAAAATCTGTAAGGTAAGTTAAATAATTTTTTTTTTTTTTTTTTAATGGTCATTGGTGCATCAGCTTTGCTAACTGCTTTTAATAAGCTAAAGAAGTTTTTTGGAGTACCAAACCGCTTTAATGTTTTCTCTCCATGGAAAATGGAACTCTTTTGTCAGTCGAGCGACTTCAACTTGGTTAATGTTAATATTAAGAATCTCCGACTTAGAGAGGTTAATTTTAAAATTTGAAATATGACCATATATTTTCAATGTCCTCAAGAGGTTTGGTAAAGTAATCTGAGGGTTGGTTATGAAGAAGAGCACATCGTCAGCGAAGGCCGCTATCTTGTGTTCCTCGCCCCCGACTCCTATCCCCCTTATATCAATAGCATTACGTATAGTGGATAGTAGAGGTTCTAAAGATAGAACAAAAAGAAGAGGGGACAAGGGACAACCCTGACGTGTGCCATTCCTCATAACCAAGGGGGGTGATAGCACCCCATTGACTTTCACCCTTGCCTGAGGATGGTCATATAGGACCTTTACCCAGCTAATCATTCTCGGGCCTACACCCATAGCCTCTAGTGTAGCAATCATATGTCCCCAGTCTATCCTGTCAAAGGCCTTTTCGGCATCCATTGACAGGAACAGACTGGGGACCTCACCAAGCCTAGCCGCCTGGAGCAGCAGCAAAGCCCTGATCCCATTATCCCTCCCCTCTCTTCCAGGTATAAACCCGACCTGGTCAGGATGAACCAATTCGGTCATATGTGCTTTGAATCTATTAGCCAAGACTTTCGAAAATAGTTTAGTGTCTACATTCAGAAGGGCTATGGGACGGTAACTAGAACACAGTGTTTTATCCTTTCCCAGTATTAGAGTAATCGATGCCAATAGAGCTTCCTTTCCCATTAGACACTCCACCCCGAGCCCGTTCCAATATCGACACATTTTAGGGACTAATAAATCTTTATAGCGTTTATAATAGGTCAGAGTAAACCTGTTGGGTCCTGGACTCTTACCTATTGGAGAAGTCTTTAAGGCTTTGTATATTTCCTCCTCTGTTATGGGTCTATCTAAATTCAAACTGTCCGCCAAAGCCAATGAGGGAAGGGAGCTATTCTTTACAAAGTCCTGGCAGTCTACACCTGGCGCCTGAAGTTGAGCCCCCTTTGCTTTAACATCGTAGAGAGCTTCGTAATACATTTTGAACTCGTTAGCTATATCTTTAGTAGAGTTAAGCATTATTCCTGTTTTATTTTTAATTTTCTCTATAAAATTAATTTCTCTCTTCTTTTTAAGTGTTCTTGCCAGGTGTTTACTGGATTTATTTCCCCACTGATGTCTCTCTTTTGCTAATTTATGGAACCACTTCCTTGAATCTTGCTCCAAGATCATTTTTAGTTCCTCTCTTTTACTTGTCAATCTATGAAAGATGTCCTGGCTTTGGACACTATTCCCTCTATGCTCCTGTTCGAGTACATGGATCTCTTCCGTAAGTCGAGTCATATATTCACGTTTCTCTCTCTTTTTCCCGGCACGATAGAGATAAGGATCCCTCTAATAAAGGCTTTATGAGCCTCCTATAGTGTGGCAATCGATGTCTCCCTGGTGTCGTTGATTTCAAAGAAAGTTTTGATTTCCCCTCTTATGGTCTCATCTATAGAGGGTTCCATTAACAAGCTTTCATTCAAGCACCACATAAAAGGAGGTCTTTGAATCCCGGAGACCCTCAAAACCAACGACACTGGGGCATGGTCCGAGAGGGTCGTTATCTCGATCTGGGTTAACTGCACCTGCTCCAGCATTTTGTGCTCGACCAGGAAGTAGTCTAGCCGTGAATGCGTACCGTGTACCGGGGAGAAGAAGGTGAAATCCTTATTGCTTGGGTGCTGCACCCTCCAGGCATCAATCAAATGGTTTTGACAAAGTTTTAATTTAATTTTTTTGAGCTGCAGATGACTCTGACTTTGTACCCCCGATGTACTGTCTAACTTGGGGTCCCACCCAAAGTTTAAGTCGCCGGCCATAATAACCTCCCCCTCTCTGAAGTCTGCCAAGCGACCCAAAGCCCTGGATAGGAAGCCAATCGGGTTTTTATTTGGAGCGTATAAGTTTACCAAAGTATATATTTTCCCTCCTATTCTGCCCTTTAAATATAGAAACCTTCCCTCGAAGTCTTCCAGTCTGTCCAGCAATGTAAATGTTATGTTTTTTGCAAACCCTATGGCCACCTTCTTAGCTGCTCTTGTAGATGAATCACTACAGTACCAAACCGGATATTCATAGGAGGATATCCTAATATTACTCTCGTGGTTTAAGTCTCTTGTAAAAAGGCAATTTCAGCCCGATACTCCCCAAGCTCTTTAAGAATCTTAAATCTCTTCACCTGTGAATTAATACCCTTCACATTGTACGTAATAAACTTCAAACTACTATCTTCCATACTTTAGTCATACGTTTGTACTCAGACAGAACCATTTGAGCTTAAGCGACCTTTTTCGTTCTTGCAAGGCAGGGACAGCCTCTTTCCCTCCCCCTCTCAGCCTCCCCCCCTCCTCATCCACCCCAAACATACACCCCCCGCCCCCCACCCCCCCCCGGTCGAGTTCCGACCCTATGTGTACAGTGGGACATCCCGTTGAGATCTCCCCTGTTCACTATTATTTTTAGGGTGGAGCTCTACATACGGCCAACTGTAGCTGGATCTCTCCCCTCCCTCCACTTGCTATAAGGAGGAAGGGGGAGCCGGCCAAGAACAAGCAATACCCCCCCGCACATCTCCCGCTCCCCGCCCCCGAGTGCCCCCCCCCCCGACAGCCCCCCTCCCGGCCCCACACTTGTTGCTTCAAAGAGCGAACGAGGGAGAAAAAAAAAAAAAGGAGCCCAGAAAAAAACGTCAATTTATGCCCGGAAGTCCAGGTATGTCAGGAATGGGTATACCCAACTCCTGACAGAAATTCTGTAGCTCATCCAGAAACTTCAATCGCAATACTTTCCCTGATTTTATAACTATCAGAGCTGCTGGAAAGCCCCAGCTGTATTTTATATTTAATGTCCGTAATGTTTCCAAAAGGGGTCTCATCTGTCTTCTTCGTGCTAAAGTCCCGGCAGAAAGGTCAGCAAAAACCTGAAGCTCGGATGCTTCATATTTCAAAGGGGGATTTCCCCGTAGTTTGTCCCAAATTTGTGCTTTCTCCTCGTATGAATGGAACTTAATGAGGACATCTCTGGGGACCTCCCCTCTTACTCCCACGGGCTTTCTGACTCGATGGACCTGGTCAATTTATAAGTCCGTTCCCGCTGTTCTTCCTAGTATTGGATTGAATATATTTTTTATTTTCAGGGGCACATCTTCCCCTTTTTGTTCGGGGAGCGATCTGATCCTCAGATTTTGCCTTCTACTTTGATCTTCCAGGCTTTCCATTTTATATACCATGTCCCTTTGGTTATTCTGCATCTTTTCAATTTGTTTTTTAAGCGCCATAGTTTTGTTAGTCTGTTCGGTGGCTGACACCTCGATTTTCTCCACTCTTTTCAGTAGGCTTCCCATATCCGTTCTGACATTTGAAATCTCAGCTTTGATAGAGCTTTCCAATTTAGAGAACATTTCTGCCATTTCCGTTTTTGTTGGGATTTGTGTAATATCTCTTATCATCATGGAGGGGACTGCTTCGACTGACTTTTCCGGTTCAGTTTCCAATCTAAATGCCTCGGCCTGGTCGGCTTTCTGTTTTTCCAACTCTCTTTTCTTCTCCTTTGCCCCCTGCTGTTTCTTTTCCATCTTGGGACTTTTTAAACTTATATCTTTAAGATATTTCTGTATGGTGCTGGTATTTAGACTCTCCTTGAGAGTCTTTGATTCTGCCCCTTTATGAGATCTCCCCTTCATATTTCATATTTGACTAGAGGGGAAAAAAAAAAAAGGACACCCACTCACGTCCAGTCCGTTCAGCTCTTAGCAATATTCCTTTTACACTAGCTGCTGATTTTATATAAAATGCTTTACGACAATGTTAAACACAGTTCAAGGTAAGGTGGAGTAATTCCTCCGCGATTCCTAGGAGCACCACCCTCACCGCCACCTGTATTTCTTTTTGGCCGGCTGAAATTAGTTCCACACCATCATTTGGAGAAAAGAAACAAAAAAAAAAAAAAACCCCTTTATGGAAAAAAGCAGTATCTTGCCTGCATTAACCCTGACACAGATTCCATTGAGTAAGAAATGAAGGAATCGTTCTCCAAGCATACATAAAATTCAGTCCGTAAATATCATCACTTGCAGGGTTTCTATTATGAATGTTATGTCCAGCAATATTTATAGATCTGAGTCAGGTACAGACCATACACAGCGGTTCCTAGACACAAGATTCTCTCCCCTACGCTTTTTCCTATAGCCCGCCTCCTTAGGGATTAATCCCAAATTTCGGGGTGATCCTTAGTAAATATAAGCAAATGTCCAACCTGTATTCGCTTTTAGACCTCGCTAGGGAGAGAGAGCCCAGAGAGGAATTTTTCCTCCACGCATGCGCGTATCCCCATTCAATATGCCTGTATTCAGCTAAGACAGATCCATTCCGTGATTCAATAATTAGCCATGTTGTCCAAGTATCTATTCTGGAGGTTTTATCTGGTGATGTAACTGAAGATGCACACAGATCTAAGGAAAATTCTCACAATTCCCACTGATTCCTGTGAACAACGCACACCCTTATAAGAATTCAGCAATATTTCATCTGTATATATAAGAACATTGTCACTTTTTTTTTTTTTTTTTTTTTGGCTCTTGATACTAGCAAAAACAGTTCAGGGTGTTATTTGATTTAAAAGATTATACCTGAGGGAGGGATACCCATCTAGGTTCCCCCCCGACTCCTGTTCACCGTCTGCAGGGCGCTGTATTGCTGGTTTGTGTTGCTGGTTTAAGAGGAGAAAACGTGCAGATGAAAAAACTTTCCTTGATTCTTTGGCTCCTTGACTTTAACTCCGATGCGCTCTGAGTAAAGCGGGCAGGCTGAATGGGAAAAAAAATGCTGCTGTGTAGGGTGCCGGATGATCTTCTCCTATGAGGGACTGCAGGGCATCTCCGGGGGGAACACTGCGGGGGACCTAGAGTCCAGATCCTCCGTCCGTGTCTCTTCCTGTGTGCAGCGGGAGACTGCCACTCCGCCCGCTGCGGCCGCTCTAAGAGATCCGGGGACTGGACTTCGCTCCCCCACCCAGCTTAACTCGCTGGCGGGTCGTACGAGGCAGGAGCGGGAGGCTCCAAAGGGTGTTCGGCGTTGGTATGGTAGACGCTATGCGGGCTCACACCTCCGCATAGCTCTCCCTTGCTCTTCCGACCAGACGTCGATCCATGCTGCCTGAACAGCTGCCGTTGCAGGCTCCTCCCCTCACGCTAGCGTCTCACGTACTCATCCCCCGCGTCTGAGGCGTGCTTAACATTCTCAAACTGGAACTGAGAAGCCTTTTAACCCTTTCATGGTTAAACACATTTAATCCCATATTTGGTATTTCTCCCTTCAAAAAATGTGTTTCTTGTAAGAAGATCACATCTGCTGCGTAGTGACGCATTTCCTGCCATAGGCGACCTCTTTTCTGGGCTGACTTTAATCCTCTTATGTTATATGATATTATTTTTATTGGGGCTGCCATTGCTGAATTTTATATCTTCTAAACTTTCCTCTCTGCTTATTACATTCGTCCATAGGTGAGGTAGGAGAGAGGTAGGAAACAAACAAAAAAAATATGTTAAATTAAATAAAAAAAGTTATTTTTTTGGGTTACTTACTAATTGGAAGAGTGGTCCATAGAGGGATAAATCCCTCCCTTTCGACCTCTCTAAACTTCTGCAATATGGCAGATTTTAAGTCCTATATATCGGACCTGTCCTATTGAGTGAATTTTCTCTTTACCCCTTCCCATTTATCTAGACCCCCCCCCCCCCCGAACCTCTTATTCTAAGTTTTCATTGACCGCCTTTCATTAAATTCCCTCCTACCCTTTTCCCCTGGTTTCCTATTATTCTCTACCAACTGACCCCTTCGATTAACCAAAGGGGGGAGATGGGGGAAATGGGTGAGGCAAAGAGGGGATTTATGTCTTATACCATCTATCACCTCTAACCGCTTGTACCTACATTGACCAAAAGGTGATAGTGATCACTTGCCTTCCTCTACGCTGTCAAATATTGGAGGGGGAGTAAAGCAAGAGACAGGGAAAAAAAAAGAGAAAAAAACAATCCATATTGTTTGTTGGTATTACCTGTTTCCATACTAGAAATAGTTATGGCTAAGACAGTAATCCATACACTTTATTAGGAATCTTTCTTGTCTAATGCCCTCTTTACCATCTGTTGGGCGTTAGGGGCTCTTTGAGTGGGTTTTCCCATGAGAATCTCAAAGGGGGAAAGTCCTGTCCTAGCATGGGGGGTGGTACTTATCTGGAAGAGTACCCCGGGAAAAAAATTAAGCCAGTTCTTCATGGTACCTTGTGTGGCCTTTCTCAATTTATCTTTAATGTTTCTATTCATTCTCTCCACTACTCCTGCACTCTGGGGGTGATAGGGGATGTGGAGCTTCCATTGTATCCCCAGAACTCTCACTAACTCTTTGGCAAGTTTCACTGTGAAAGCGGGTCCTTGGTCAGAGTATATGGTAGCTGGCAGGCCAAACCTGCTAATCCAATGATTGATCAAACACCTGGTGGCTATCCCTGCGGTCTCTCCTGTTACGGGAATAACTTCCGGCCATGAGGAAAATTTGTCTATTATCACGCAAAGATATTTGATATTACCTTATATTAAGTCCTGTAATGGGCCTAAGGGCGCTGGTAAGTCTCCATGAAGGCCATACTTTGGTCCCTGAACATTATTCTGGGCACAAGTTAAGCAGGAATCAATGAACTGTTCAATCAATGGTTGAGTGGAATTGGTGCAAAAATTCTGGTAATACATTTGTTGTAGGGGTTTCTTAACTATGTGTCCGGGGCCATGGAGATAAGATAAAATCAAAGGAGCTACTGTTTCTGGAATACCTATAATCCCCTCCTTGTTTGACCACAAGCCGTCCGGGTTGTGTGTCAAACCATGCGATTCCCAACAGGTAATGTCAGACAATTGAGCTTTCTTCTGTAGTAATGTGGCTAAGGCTGAAAATTTGGGGAGGAAAAATCTGTAGAAACCAGTTGGAGGGTTGGTTCTTTGATTGCCTCCTCAGCAGCAATTTTGGCTGCTCTGTCTGCTAAGTTGTTTCCCTTAGTAGCATCAGATTTGTCAAAGGAATGACCTTTTACTTTTATGACATTAATTTTTGAGGGTAAATGAAGTGCACTTAATAGATCCTCTACCCAGGCTTGATCTGAGATTTGCTTATCATCTGCCGTCTTGAACCTGCGTATCTACTGTCAGTGTAAATGTTTACTTTCTGTCCTTTGAATAACTGACAGGCATGTGTCATAGCATAGAGCTCTGCCTGTTGAGCTGAAGTGGCTGTTAGTGGATTTGATGCTAATATTACGTCTGGTAAAGTCACTACAGCATAACCAGTTTTGTAAGTATCATCGCTTGGTCTAGAACAGCTTCCGTCAACAAAAACATTTATGTAGTCGGGATCAGAGTCTGGTTGGTCAGTGAGGTCAGGTCTTGGTGAGGTGGAATGTAGCAGTTGTGTGGAGCAATCATGCTCTACTGGGATTTCTACTGATGGGAGTCTGAGCAATGCATGTAGTAGTCTGACTGCAGGTGTTGTTTCAGAACAAGATTTGACAGTGAGACCGTGTGTGTTGAGAAGGATGATCTCATAGCCACTGGAGCGTTGTGCTGTCATGTGCTGTGTAGAAATGTTTTGTAAAAGGTGCACTACCGTATGTGTTGTATACAATGTAGTATCAGTTCCTAAAGTGATCTTGGATGCTTCTTTTACTGCCATACTACAGGCAGCGACAGCTTGTAGGCAAGCTGGCATTCCTTGTACCTGAACGGGGAGTTTTTTTGGATAGATAAGCCGCGGGTCGGTAGTGGGTGCCATGCGCTTGGGCCAGCATGGCAGCTAGCGCAGGGCCCCTGACTATACAGTAAAGCACAAAGGATTTCTTATGATCTGGTAAACCGAGTGCCAGAGCACTGGCCAAAGACTGTAATAAGGCATGGAAGGCCTGTGTCATTTCCTCAGTGTAAATCACCTGCTTGGGGGCAGTGGCTGCAGTAGAGGGGCGCAAGATTGAATCATAAAAAGAACAATCTGGGATCCACTGCCTGCAGTAGACAATAGAGCCAAGAAAAGAAAGGAGCGTTGCCTTATCTTTGGGTGGGCCAAGACAGGTCAGAGTCTTGACTCTTTCCGGGGACACTTGCCTGGTCCCGCATGAGATAATACATCCTAGGTATTCCACCCTCTCCCTGCACCACTGGATCTCTTTGCAAGACGCCAAGTGGTCCTTGAGAGATAAGTGAGTCATCAGGCTTTCAGAGTCTTCTGCACACCATTTTCCCCCGCTCTCACTACATAACAGTAGGTCATCTACATATTGCAGGAGTACTGTTCCCTGTGGGGGCACCCAGTCATCCACGGTTATTTTTAACACCATGAAAAATGCTGCAGGACTGTCTACAAATCCCTGAGGAAGAGGGGCCCAAGTCAGTTGGCCTGAGCCCCAGGCAAAGGCAAAGATCTTTTGGAAATCCTCGTGAACATCAATGCTAAAGAAAGCATTGGACAAGTCTAGTACTGTATATACAGTGGAGGAAGCAGGGATGTTTATAAAAATTCCCGTGATGTCTGAGACTAGTGGTGGAAGTGGTTGAATACATTTTTTCTCCCCCCTCAAATCCTGTACTAGCCTCTACTCGCCACTGGCTTTCTTTACTGGATGGGTGTATTCTAGGGACTGATAATGGGTTTTAGAATGCCTTTCTGCATGTATGTGGTAATCTGTGGTGCTATACCCTGTACTTTGTCAGCATGAAGGTGGTATTGTTTCTGAAAGAATGGTATGATGTTTGGTTTGAAAGTAGGGACATAGGGAGTGCATTTGACATATCCTACGTCTGTCTTGGACTTTGTCCATATTGGGTGAGTCTCTAATGGCGCCGGTATGGTCATAAAGTAAAATGTCAAATCTTTTCTTTTTGGCATAGTCAAGTCACATCTTGCTGATTTGGCAGTCACCCCCCCAATGAAGACATGAGATCCCTTCCCATTAGACATAAAGGGCAGTCCGTGAGGATGGCATAAGTTTGTCTGGTTAAGGGTTTATCCTGCAAATCTAACACTTGCAGTGATTCGGTTATTTTGTGTGTGACATCTGTCCCATTTATTTCCATTGAGCAGCCCTCTGTACAATGGCGGGGGCACTAAACGCAGATACCCCTCTGAATCTTCCATGTTTGAGTCATGGGGTTGTACAGGGGCAGAAGCAAGTGTTGTTTTTTTTAAGGGACTTGTCTAAGGAATGAGGCTTCTCTAATGGATGAGGGAACCGCTTTCTATATTCTTTCAATGCTTTAGACCATATTTTATAACATTCAGTCATATATTCTTTATCATAAGGAAACGGTGGATAAATATACTGTTTATGTTGGCCTCACATTTTAGTGACCTCCTCCCATTCCTCTGCAGAACATGGTCCGCACTCAATTAGCCGCACAATTTGTAGAGCATGTGCTCTGGTTAATATGTTTTTCCAGAATTGTTTAGTATAATGTTTTCCATAGTTTCCAGACACGAAATCTAGGGGAGTGGGCTGATCCGGCTTACCTTCCGAACCTCCCTTTCCCAGCAGATTTCCCATGTTCATAATTCTTATACTTTATTTTATATTATAACTCTATTTATACACATCAGCTGCAGAACATACAGTCAATGACTTAGGACAAACCACAAATGTTTCACCAGTTCCAAATTTAATAGTATTTCTGACACCTCTAAAGCCCCATACACACGGTCGGATTTTCCGATGGATTCTGTCCTATCGGACAATGTTGTCGGAAATTCCGACCGTGTGTAGGCACCATCGGACAGTTTCCATCGGATTGTCCGACGGACAAAGTCCTTTCTCCTGCTCGATAGATTTTTCAACAACAAAGTCAGATCACACCAATTCCGATCGTGTGTAGCGAATTCCGACGGACAAAGTGCCACGCATGCTCAGATCACATTACAAGACCAAAGCTATTGGCTACTAGCCTCTACGTAGTCCCGTCGTAGGCAACAAACGTCACCACGTTCAGAATGATCGGATTTTCCGACAACTTTGTCTGACCGTGTGTATGCAACACCAGTGTGGGACTAAATCCGTCGGACCAAATCCGATGGATTTGGTGGTTGGATTTTCCGACCGTGTGTATGGGGCTTTACAGTTAATCCTTCTTGACATTTTTATTTATATTTATATATACAAATTTCTTGGCAAAGTGCCAACAGGTTTAAACAGTACTTTCAATTACTGTAATACTAATGCCGCAAACAATTCCCCACTATCTATTACGGTTGGTAAGATATTAGCATTTGAACCCTTGTTGGCAAATTTTACACCTGACTTCCCCTGCGCAAGAGATGTCAGTGGCAAAAGGAATTCTTTACATAGCATGTTTTGATCAAAAGTTAGCCTCACCAATCCATGTATTACCCTAAAAAAATGTTATAACGTCCCTGATGTCACAATGTATCAAAGACCCTCCTGGAACACAAAACTATTATGTATATTAAACCTTAAAGTCTGGTTCTGTGGTTTTCCTTCGCGGAACCAAAGACCCTTTCCCACTTTGTGGTAATAACCTCTGGGAATACTAGCAACCAAATAAGTATTTGATCCCTTATACACAAATAATAGGCCTGTTAAACACTCTGGGCAGCGTCCTGCCAAAAAAGACTTAAACATTACAAACATGACATTAAACATGACATTAAATGATTTAGAGGTTTCCAATGACCAGTCCTTCTGGTTAAAAACAAGGTTTTCAACCTCCTTTTGTATTAATACAATACCTGGGAGGGATCGTGGCCAACCTAGCGAGGTATCCCTGTCCCTTTATATTAATACCTGGGATCCTGGCCAACCTAGCGAGGTATCCCTTTTAATGTCCCTGTCTCTCAGGCAAGTTAATTAAATTAATTAATTAAATATGCCTTGAGATCTATAATGCTATAATGTGACGGGGTATAACATTGACAGTGTAAGCTGTTCAAAAATACTTTGAAAAAGTAATTTTAAAGAAAGCTTACCTGTTCAAATGTACCCCACGTCTGGTACCATCTGTTAGGTCCTCTGTTTCAACCCCTCTTTCCCTTTTGCTAGACTTTGGTGGTCAATGGAAAAACTCTCTGTCCGGATGGGTAATCATAGACACCATACACAGTATATGGTTGGTCAAGAGTACGATGGTTTATTCCCTTCTGACAGAATATATGTGATTACAAAGAAAAGGCGTTGTAGGGAAAGTCCCATGAACAACCAATCACATTCAAGCATTCATGTTATACAATTAATACTGATCTTGCAAAATATTCATAGTTTTTCTGCCCAGAGACAGACTCATCATCACAATTTGTTACATTGTCACGATTCTAAGACTTAAACCTTATCACTTAACCTTATCACATTGGCCGCAATGGTCAAATGTCATTTAGCAAGCAGTATATGTTCCTGACATGTTTAATCTAAAAAGGCGTATCCTGTCTAACACCTCTCTCAGCACTTCTACACAAGCTAGAAAGCTAGATAAAGGAAAGAAAGAACTTTCTTGCAGAAAGCCTCTTACAAAGTTAAAAATTAAAGGGTAACTCTACATTCCCTTGCAATAACCTTAAAGAGTGATCCCGCATTTCCTTACAACAAGCACAAGGTTCCCATAAACTCAGACAAATTCACTTGTCATTAGTGACAACAAATCGGGTATAGGGGTGATTCCATGATCAAAACATTTTTTAGGCAATGTGAGAGTGGGGGTGGTGCTGCACTGTTCCCCAGGGAAATGACTGGATCTGCCACTAGGTGGCAGTGTCGGGGTAAAGACGTAGACCCCTTGAGTTAAATAGTAGCAAAGACAACAGTAATATACAATCTATCTAGTAGATCAAAAATCTGTTAATAGAATATGATACCTCCCTCACTGTGTGTAGTGAGGAGTATATCGCAACCAATATAAGACACTAGTGAATAGAAATAAAATATATACTAAGGTGCAAGAGTGTTACAAATATCTAATAGCACCTAAATAAAATAACTTATAAAACACCTTAAGCAGGTACACAGGTAAAAATCAGATATGCATAAAAAATTGTATGAGTGAACATATGGTTAAAAAAATATAATATATATTAATAAATATGAAATATCCAAAGTACATATGAAGTGTGAAGTGAAGTGTGTCAAGACCAAAGAGATCAGAGAAAACCAACATATGAAAATCTAGAAAATAGGGTAAACAACCAATTGTTTATAATAGTTTAAATTGTTCGTTATTTCTTTCCATGCCCAATCCACTGTAAACCATTCTTTGATTAATACCATAACCGAAGTAACACAACGGTTATAACTTTATTAATTTATTGGCCCTCACAATCTTAGGGGAATCTCCTAAGCCATCATGGACCCGGTTAGAATGGTTACAACACTTTCAATGCAATTAAATCCTTCGCCAACACCTGTTGGCTGCTGATCTCCAGCATAAGAAGGCAGTCCAGACACCTTCCCATCACACGTCGGAAGAAGCTACTGCAATTACGCCCTCAGCGAAACGCGTCACGTGATGCACCATGTGACGAACAGCAGTCTTGCATTACTTTGAGCGAAGCCTCCGCAAGAGGAGCTTGGAACACTTTAGCACGGAACTTAGCACAACTTTGCCAGCCTCCTATCCCGGGGAGCTGTTCTTGATTTAAATCTGGGAACATTTGGCCAACACAGGCATTCCCCTCGATCACCAGGCACCCCATCATCCAACGCCTACCCAGCGCTGCTCAACGCGCGCCATCCTTATTTCAGCAAAAATTGCACATTAGCCGGCTATAGACATCGGACATCCCTGCTGGTCGACCAGAAAGCAACAGACATACCTCCATACAAGAGATGCCGACGAAGTGGTAATGTTACCTAATAGTCTCTGTATTCAATTGTCTGCAGAAGTGGCATATTGTTGCTAATAAGTTGTCTTTCAGCCAGGACTAAACTTTTGCCTTATGATCTTTATTTCTTGGTACGTTTGGAACTATCTTTGATACAATACAAAGGCTGTTGAGATACCTGGGACAGCTGATATCTATATGGCAATTGTCAACATCCACCAGAGCCGCGCGGTTCTTTATTGACTTGCTTCACTTACCAAGTCCCCACTACTTGCTTCGTTGCTAATGTGCTTATATTATTGGAAACAGCTGTGAACATTTATCTAACTAGTTGTTCTTTTGCTTTGAATCTATACAGCAAAAAACGCTACAAATTGTTACATTGGAAAACGATTTGTTTCCAAAAAAGAACACTACCTTAGGATATCCATTTGATAAATCAATGATTTAATCTGATTAACAACAATTATATTCTACATGTGATTTTATCAAGTTTTTCTGTAACCAATAATTTTGTTCCCCACACGCCCTAGTATGCAAGGCTTAAACAATTGTGCTTGGAATTTTTCATATGATTTAAATGAATTATCACTACATTACCTGCATTTAATTCAGGCACTTTATATATAAACTAGCCCGCTGCTGTTGTTTCATATGGTGCACTTGTTGTTAGATGGTGTCCGTCTATGTCTTGTTATGTGTTGTCATCAATTGTTAGTAATTGTGATTTAATTATTGGAATTTAATCTGTCTTGTGTTTTTTATGGGAAGCACACCAGTGTGTGTTTAATAAAATACCTTTATTCAAGTTATTTATCTTGATTCGATCAGTTAATGTCTCCACATAGTAGCCGCTTTCCTTTTCTTTTTCTTTTTCTGGTTCAGGGTTTCTCTGCTCCGGAACTTCTTTTTTCCAATTTTTGCATACATGTTTGGCTACGGTGACATTTCCATCATACTTCAGCCCTGATCGTAAGCCGATTTAATTATATTCGGCTGCTTTTGCCAGTATCCAGCCAATTTACCCCCTCCATTTCCCCTTTTCCCTGACCCCATCCCTTTATATTTTTTACCACCCTATGAACATTATGGACCACGTGCAAGAAGTCCAGTACAAAACTATGGATATGGTGAATGGAAAGGACCCCAACAAAAGAACTATCAAGAACAAGAACGTAGTCCAATTCCAACCCATAACTATTATGCACCCTTGAGAAATCGAGAAGATGACGACAGAGATGACAGACAATATCCGACACACTACAGAGGACAAAAGTACAATCAGTCTTTTTTAGACAGGGACAGGGAGCATCACCCTCCGAGAAATCACGAATACCCAAGGGGACCAAGAAGAAGCCAGGAAAGAAGAGAGGACAACGAGCAGGGAAGAGAGAACAAAAGAAAAAGTGAATAAAGGGAGAAGGCATACTCAATCTTAGTGAACAAATACTCACACCAGAGGAAATAGGAACCCTGGACAAAGGCTTAAAATATGCTCCAACAAAGAATCTCGACAAGTTTGAGACATATGTAGGCATCCAAAAATTCATTAGGAAATTGAACATCCAGAAATACGTTGTGAGCAACCCTTTCAGACACAAACTCCAGGAACATAAGGATGGTGGAATTTTACACAGTAATCTTAGGAACAAATCTGTTTTTAACCCTCCGGTAAAAGATAATAAATGTATTAAAGTTTTTAAAAAAGTGATTTTAGAAGAGATCAAAGACCTTAAAATAAAAAAAAAGAAGAACCGAATTTTATTAAAAGTGGAATCAATAAACTTATTAAGAGAAAGGATCTGGTCATACGCCTGGCAGATAAGGGAGGAGCGATTGTTGTCCTTTCAAAGGAACAATACCACAATGGTATGAAGATCATGTTAGAAGATGAAAACACATACAATGTACTACTCGGAAACCCAATTTTTAAATGTAGAAATGCGCTTGAACAAGTCGTACATCTTGGAATAATGAAGGACATACTCAACAAGAAAGAAGCCAGATTTCTAATACCCGACTCCTGTCACACCCCAATCATTTATGCATTACCAAAAGTACATAAAGACAAAAACAATCCGCCATTTAGACCAATAGTCAATGGGATTGATTCTCTAACAGCCAGAGTGGGCCAGTACATAGACTTTTTTCTACAACCAGTAGTCCAGCAGACTAAAGCATATTTAAGAGATACGAAACAGATGCTACAGATTTTAGAAGCTATTCCCAAAGATGGTGGACCATGGATTCTGGGCACTGCCGACGTATCATCCCTCTATACTATAATATTACACTACCAAGCATACAAAGCTACTAAGTGGGGACTAAGAACATACACAAAACTACCCTGTATGCAAAGAAAGTTCATCATAAAATGTTTGGATTTTTTCTTGAAGAATAATTATTTTTGGTACAACAAGAAATATTACCATCAAAGTTCAATTCAAGCGTAGCAGGACTGTTCATGCTATGTTTTTAATGACAAACCAGTGACATACAGAAGATATATTGATGATGTCATCATTCTCTGGAAAGGAGACCCTGTACATTTGAATAATTTCCTGGAAAAACTCAATATGAATGACAGAAACATCAAATTATCATGGGAAATTAACGATAAGATGGTTACGTTCCTGGATCTGAAAATTATTCAAGAAGACTCAATTGTGAGGTCACAAACACATTTCAAAAACATAGACCGGAACAGCTACCTTCCCATCAAAAGCTGTCACCACAAAAATTGGCTGTTCAATGTACCGAAAGGACAATTTATGCGACTTAGATGAAACTGCACCAAAATAGAAAATTTCCAAGAACAAGCAGAAACCATGGGATCAAGGTTTACCAAAAAAGGATATGATGGTTTGTTAATTAAAAACAAAATAGAAGAAGTAAGAGAAATGGACAGGAGCAAATTAATCCAAGATTAAAACAATAAGGCAATTGTACCAATGAAAGTACCCATAATCTTGAACTATAACATACAGCATAGAAAGATTGAAAATATTGTGAAATGACACTGGCATATACTACTAGCGGACAAACAACTGCAGGTGACTCTACCTACCCACCCAAAATTTATCTATAAAAGAGCACCGACCACTAGAGACAAAGTAGTAAAAAGCATACTGGACCCACCAAGGAAACCATTTACCGTATATACTTGAATATAAGCCAAGATTTTCAGCCCTTTTTTAGGGCTGAAAGTCCCCCCCTCGGCTTATATTCGAGTCACCGCCGTCTGCCTACATGAACAGCGTGTCATGCAGACAGACGGCAGTTTTCAAAAGCCGCGCCTCCTCCTCCCGCCCGTCCGTGATAGGCGGACACTAATTTACCCAGCAGTAAGTCAGTGTGCAGTGTTCCGCCTATCACGGACGTCCTGTCATTCTCATCTCATGGATGAGGATGAGAGGACGTCCGTGATAGGCGGAACACTGCACACTGACTGCTGGGAAAACAGCGTTCCTCCTATCACGGGCGAGGAGGAGGAGGAGGCGCGGCTTTTGTAATTTTAGAATGGCGCCTTACACGCTGTGGGGGGACAGAGCGAGACTGCATCGGCGGAAGACTGATGACAGATATCGGATGACAGATGGCACAGGACGGATGGCACAGGACGGATGACAGATGACACAGGACCCGCAGATCTGCAGATCGGCACAGGTAGGCTGCTGGACTGTCTTTTATTTGGAACAACCGGAAGTAGATCTACTTCCGGTTGTTCCAAATAAAAGACAGTCCAGCGCAGCCAATCAGAATCCCCTGATGAAGTCACAAGCACGTGACGCAACGCGTAGGGATTGGCCGGACACACGATACCAGAAGTGCTGGAGAACGGACGGCACACTGTTACCTGTCTTGCTGTTTTTAAATGTAAGGATTTTATTTATCATTAAAAGTTTGCAATATTGAGACATACTTCACGATTGGGCCCCCCTTTGTTTTTTGCCTTTATCCCCACTTTGCCTTGAGCGAGTTACCACTGCGGGATCGCAGTCCACATCGCATACAAAAATCTGGAGGGATATCCCTTTATCTGAGGCTAACAGGGAAGGAGGATACCGTGTAAGAAGTCAGATTGGATTGATTCCAGCAGAAGTAGGTTCGGTTTGGGAGCCATCCAAGTGGGAATGTGGAAGTGAAGCTGATTGCCTGTGCCGTTGTGGATGCCCTCATATATCAATTTAGAGGTGAGAGGCTAGTGAGCACTATCTAGGATCAGGTCCTCACTACGCAACATCGCCCACTTTGGAGAGAGAAGATTACCACCTGTTTTATTTAAAGACACTTCTAAAGCCTTTATTGCATCTGGGCATTATTATTATCACGACTTACCTCCACATGAACTTTATCAGACTCCACCTAGTGGAGATATATATATTTACGTTGATTCATCCTATCTGTGGTTCACGTTTTGCACTTTTTTTATATTTATTCGTAGATATCACATATTTATATAATTTATTCATTGTGATTATTTGAGAGCTTTGTCTTTTTAGCACTTGTTGCACTTCTGGTCACTTACTGGGTATATTATTTATATATTTATGTAATTTATTTATTGGTCTACGCTCAGTGTATGTGTATTTATATATGTGTTACTGGTTAGTGACTACTAGGATTTATACAGTCTATGTTTCACTGGATACACGTTTTCATTTTTTCACATTTACACTTTTTTATTCATTACTTTTTGGTGCACATTAGCGCAGAATCATCACCTATTATTTTGCAGATGGGCATTGCTGACCCTCTTTTCCACTTACAGTAGCTGCTGCAATTTTTTACCCTCGGCTTATACACGGGTCAATGCGGTTTTCCCATTTTTTTGTGGTGAATTAGGGACCTCGGCTTATACTCGGGACGGCCTATACTCGAGTATATACGGTACCTTCTTTACGAGAAAGGTTTTTTTTTCCTTGTAAAAGATGCTATGCGTGTACTAGAACCAAGCGCCCAAATGAAAAGAAATTTTTGAATTTACATCCACAAGTACAGGAGATACGTACGAAGTAAAGGATTTTATCTGTTGCAATACAGAAGGAGCAGTGTACGCCCTGGAATGCAGTTGCGGCCTGCAATATGTGGGCCGCACCAAGCGCCTACTCAGAATACGCATTAAGGAACATGTCCAAAATATTATAAAGGGCTATGACAAACATAGTGTATTGAAACATTTCTTACTACACCACAACAAAGACCCCACTGATTTGAAATTTTGGGGCATTGAACCGTATGTTAAACACTGGCGAGGAGGGCACAAAGTTAGGACCCTTAGTCAAATCGAATCCAAATGGATATTCACACTAGACACTTTCTCGCCCAGAGGGATGAACATAGAATTTGACCTTAACTGCTTTTTAAGTGATTTTTAATATTTTTACGATTTAATATATTTATTTCCACTATTTTACTCTTTTACATTCCACCACCCTATCCTGGCTCGCCCGAATTGTCCATATTTTATACATTCTCTTCGCTCCAATTTTTAGTCTCATACATATTTATATATTATATATAATCTTTTTTATGTATTTGTATATATATAATTTTATGGGTCCTATATTAACAATTTATTACAATATGACCATGCCCCATTTTATATACTTTTATTTATATCTTTATTTTACCTATTTTAGGACTATAGAGATTTATTTAAGTATATTTTATTAACCTATTATGCCTATTTTTAGCACCAATATTGTAACATCAATGGGCATTTATGTTATGGTTTATTTATGCTAATTTTATTTGTATTTTAATTTTTATTTCTTTATCTCTGTATTTGCAATGTGCATATATCGGTATGAGAGCCTTATCTTGTCCTTCCGGATATGGCCACTAATACCCCTGCAACAATATACTCCATTACGACATTTGCCTTTACCTATTGTTACTATTAATACTTTCTAGTCCCCATATATACTGAGATCCCCGTCCGATCACCATCTTTCACGATGGCCCCGGCGATAACATCTTGAATACAACCCACAAAATGGCCGCGCCCATGGTGGTGCCATTTACTATACTATAACCTAGATGATAACCAACAAAATGGCCGCGCCCGCGATAGTTGGGAAAATGGTCGCCAATGACATTTTAGATACAAACCATAGGAAAATAGCCGCCAATCAGCCACATAAACACAGACTATTTAAACATTTGAATGCCCCCCTAGCATCCCCTGATGAAGTTACGTGACGCCACGCGTAGGGACAAGGAAAGGCATTCAAACTAACAGAGGAAACGAGCTTGGCGCTCGTCTAAGATAAGCACCCATTTTTATTATGTTTGTACTACTCCTATTGACTTTTAATAAACTGTTTACTGAGTAATTTTAAAACATACTACACTATACGGCTCCCCCCTCATTTCTTACATATTACTTCGGCATTTGCCGTGAGAAACAAGGCTACATACACCCGGAACCAGGGACAAGGATACCCACCCACCCAGGCAGGCGATCGAGATAGAGGGAGAAGAAAGCTGACCCCACCTCATCGTATCATTTCTTATGCGGTTTACCCTTTACCGCAAGGTAAGGGTCCATTGCTTACTTTAGTGTACCCCACACGAAGAGGACTGACCCCCACCGTTAAGGACACCTCACTGCACGGATACCATTTCTGCCCAGGGATCACATCACTATCCCCACTTTTCCACCAGGAGAAATAATCACATTACAAACTGCTGAAGATTCCTATATGCCACGGACTTATATGCATGCAGCATAGTCTTTTATGACTATTTATTTTTGCCACGTCTTTTAACATATTACCTCATTTGCTGTTTACAAGATATTTCTGTGCACTTTGCACTTGCACTTGCTATTTAATGGTAGCTTTATTTGGCCAATATTATTTCGTTTACGTTTATTTTTTCTAGTCACGCAGACTAGTTCCATCAGGCTCTACATTTCTTGCACCATCGTCTATGTTTGCATTTCTTGCACTATATACTCACTGTTTCGTTTTTCACTCCATTGCAACTTTTTGCACATATTTCTGTTTACTACCAATCACACATTTTGGAAGTGTGATTGCTACAATCGCTTATTCTATCACCTGATCACTCAGCTGCTTTATGCTGTGCACACCTGCACTAGCACGTTAAGGATATTATTTCTTCACACTTCATATGCACTTTGGATATTTCATATTTATTAATATATATTATATTTTTTTAACCATACCTGTGTACCTGCTTACGGTGTTTTATAAGTTATTTTATTTAGGTGCTATTAGTTATTTTTAATACTCTTGCACCTTAGTATATATTTTATTTCTATTCACTAGTGTCTTATATTGGTCACGGTATACTCCTCACTACACACAGTGAGGGAGGTATCATATTCTATTAACAGATTTTTGATCTACTAGATAGATTGTATATTACTGTTGTCTTTGCTACTATTTAACTCAAGGGGTCTACGTCTTTACCCCGACACTGCCACCTAGTGGCAGATCCAGACATTTCCCTGGGGAACAGCGCAGCACCACCCCCACTCTCACATACATGTTTTGGTAGGTACGGTTTGACCTACACCGGTGCTTGCAGCAGTCCTCATTCAGTCCCCCCACCACCCTCCCGTCCCCTCCCCTCTCTACGATAGCGCAGGAATACCCTACTACATTTTTTAGGCAATGCTCCCCCTCAACGTTTAGGCACCCCCAAGATTTAGAAGAGGATGTAACCCCTATGTAGTCAAAGAATGTTTGGATTTTCTTAATCTGTCCTCCTCTTCACTATTGAGGGGGGAAACTGAGGTCCTTGCCCTGTGTTTAGAGTTTTGTCCTAAAAATTTTTTTAATGTCTTTGAGGTGGTAAAAGATGTTAATTTGTTTGCACGCAATTTAACGTTGAAATCTTTGAATTCCAAAACAGTGGAACAGGAAGATCTGACTGATTTTACGAGTTTTTCTGTACAGAATTGAAGGCTTTACAGGACTTGTCTCTGATGTTGGAGGAGGGTAACCCCACGGAGCTAATTGATCAGGTTGACCTGGGTGAGCTCTTGGATCTTGATCAAGGGGACCATCCCATTATCCATAAGTTACGGAACAGTTCTGATAAATTTTCCCTGCTTACCACTAATCACAGTGTGGCCACCATTGTCTAAGTTACCAAGGAGCTTGGATCCTTGAATATCAATGTCCAGAGTCCTAGCAATTTGTCACCTGCACGCATGAAGGCCTTGGAGAAACTAACTAATCATTTTTTCATCACCATCAAGCCTGTGGACAAGGGTGGAAACACTGTTGCTATGGACAATGCTCAGTATGAATGTATGTGCTTAAAAATCTTGAACAATAGAGATTAGTACTGCCCCATTTCTTCTTACATATTTTTTATGTAAGGTTTTAAAGGATAGTAGAGTCAGCTTTTGAACAAGGAATTATTTACCCTGGTGAACTATGCCCTGCTCAAAGTACACAAAAACCCACAGGATACTCCCAGTACACCGATTATTTCATTTCGTGGTTCTATTTCTGAAAATTTGAGTTGACTAGTAGGCACTGCCCTCAGACATTTTGTTACAAGTCTTTTGACATATCTGAAGGACACAATTCATTTTTTCATATGGTGTCAGGGCTGGGCTCTTGCTATTTGCTAGCAGCTATTTCTTTCAGTGCACAGAGGCTGCTCAGCTGTCAGTTAATTACCAGCCATTCATTGTTTCCACAGTGACTCACCTGGTTACCTTTACCTGCCTCATTAGTCCAGCCTACAGCCAGTTCCTTTTGGCTATTTAACCGCTATGTACATGCTATGTGTTAGAAATATCATATAAATTGACAACTTTGTTAAAAAAAAAGTTTTCATTTTCTTTCCACCTTTTCTGAAAACTTGGGGAAAAAAATGAACCGTTCAAAAGACTCGTAATGCTTCATAGAATATACGTTGGGGGGTTTGCTTTCCAAAATGGGGTAATTTTATGGGTGTTTCCATTGTTTTGGTGCTCCAGGGCCTTCAAAAGTGTGATAGGTAATCATGAAATTATATGTGTAATTTATGCTTCTAGAACGCGGTGCTCCCTGCATGTTGGGCCTCTGTAAGTGGCCAGGCTGTGAAGAAGTCTCACACATATGGCATCGCTATACTCAGGTGGAGTAGCAGAATGTGTCTTGGGGTGTAGTTGCAAGCAAGCATATGCTGTGTGAGAGAAATAACCTGTTAATATGAAAATTTTGTAAAAAAAAAAAAAGGTTGTCATGAAATTATATGTGTAATTTATGCTCCTAGAACGCCTGGGGGTGCTACTTGGATGCAGGGCAGCCATCAGAAATTTTTGGGCCCCTTACTCAGCTTTAGACAAGAAAAAACCCCTATGGTTGGGACTTTAGATAGATCACCACTCTCACCAACGATTTTGTGAAAATTGTTTTAAATTTTATTAGTCAATAAAATGGTATAAAAATCATCCAAGTGTCCGATAGCAGGGTGCACAATACACAGTATGCATAGCAGTTCAAAACGAATAACAGAAAATTGTACAGAAAAATAATAATTTAGACAACACTTTACAGAAAATATATACAAAGGTACGGTACTGATTCTCTCCAGGAGGTTTCATAGTTTCATAGTTAGTAAGGTTGAATAAAGACATCAGTCCATCCAGTTCAACCTGAGTGTCTACAATTGTCCCTATCCCTGTACATTGCACACTCACATCGGTCCCTACCCTCAAGGAGCCCACAATCCAAGGTCCCCATTCATATACCAAGGCCAATTTTTTTGGAAAGAAGCCAATTAACCTACCTGCATGTTTTTGCATTGTGGGAGAAAACCGGAGTACCCGGAGGAAACCCACGCAGGCACAGGGAGAACATGCAAACTCCAGGCAGGTAGTGTCGTGGTTGGGATTCGAACCAGCGACCCTTCTTACTGCTAGGTGAGAGTGCTACCCACTACACCACTGTGCCTCCGGGCGGGTGCCGCCCGCCCGGAGGTACGTAACCCCCGAATACTCAACGCGTTTCCAGTTGCCCGAATGTGGGAACCTTCGTCAGGAGCAGAGAGTGATTATATTTGATAAGTACCTATCGTTCTAAGAAATGCAAAAGAGAGAGAGGAACAATAAACAGGGGGTTTGTTTTTTCTGCATACATCAAGATATCACAAAGACCCAGGTATTGTAAGAAATAATTTGTATACAAGATGTTACTACAACTAATTCACAAAAAAGGGCCATAAAAATATTGCTATGCTCATAGAGTAAACCTTCCTGGATATAAATGCAATGTGTCAAGGATATATACATTACCACGTACCATGTTGGAGTCGATATTCGTGGACCAATGAGTTGTATTTCAAAAGGGGAGGAAAGAAAGTGCGCCCCCCAGGTGCGGCAGCACACACGGGGTTGAATCCTAGTTAAATGTTCTTTTACACGGACTATGTGTCCAAACAGCCGGGTCTGTTATAATATATATTGAGAAGGAAGAAATTAGTCATATATCCCCACATATATATTGTATTCGAGTGGAGGATGGTATAGAGTGGTGTTTGCTCTGAAAATAGATGTGACTAAATAGATAAGCTGAATAGCAAAGAAAATGAAAACCCAAAGCAGTGGTACCTGTAGCGTATTTACCAAATACCAGTGAGAATGAATGACACACATATGTGTATCATCCGAAAAGGGAGAAAGAAAAGGGCCACCGCAGTGTCAAGTACACTATTACGACATGTGTCTCGGAAGCTAGAGTGTTAGATAATGCCTATAGAGGAATAACATAAATGGCATCTCACCCTAAAGGAAGGGAATAGCGCTATCCAAGATAATCGCAGCTATTTAAGGTGTATCCTTAAAATGGGGCTCATCCCCGAGAATCAATGTCCCGAATGGACGAGGTAGGATCCCAATGAGGGGTTACCAAAACCTAGGGGAGATGGGAACCGTCAGTGGGATACAAAGGGAGCGCCGTGTCATACTTGTGAAGTGTGTGACTTACCCTTTTCCCTGTGGGGTGTCCCCTATGGAGAGACGTGCGACCGCTGTGTCTTATCCACCGTGTGGTCCTCTGCTGCCCGATTGGGAAGTGGCATGGGGGTGTTTATATAGGAGCAACTGCTAGGGATTGGGGCGCGCTATAGGTTACGTCATCACTGAGCGTCTATTAGACGTACTGCGACGCTCAGTGTTGTGAAATAGGAGCCTACGCACACCGCACATCTGATGTAAGTGCGTGGCATGACCACGCGCTGCACCGCGCACGCGCAGAAACCCGACATGGGTCCGCGTCTCACAGATGCAGTATCCCGTCAAACAGGATATGCGCCTGCGCACACTACAGCTGGGTTGTACTCTAAGGAAATCGTGCCCGGCCCTATTTTAAGAATGAAAACAATCCGGCTATGGACTTCAACACAATGGGGCCAGCCCTTTTTAACATAGTTACAAGGGGGGGGGCGGGGTAGGTGTGTAATTGACTATGCAGCACATAGGGAGGGCGCACTTCCCTCCATAGAACATACAAATATTTAAAGAAGTACTCCCGTATTGTTATGAGACATAGGGATAAAGTGAGCCAACATAACATCACTGTTAACCCCTGAAATATACCGGGAGAAATATACAAAGCATTCTATATATATATATACATTCTTGACACGCATATGACACTCCAGAAGGATATCACATACAGAGTGACAGTTTTGGAAAATTGTATTTGTATTGTAACATATAATCATGTAACCAGAAGGCGGAGACGTACACACCACCAAGGAGGAGCCTACACAGAATTAAAGGATTGCGTTATGATGTGTAAATTGTGGCTAATACAATCCCTTAGGCCTGGCGGGAGTGTATACACAAATCCTATACCCATTTCACGGGCTACCCCTGGTGTAAGAAAATGGGGTGACAATTGCGAGCAGACATAAACAAAAGAAAATAAATTTGTATTGAGATACATATATATAATGATGGCGGGCATGCATTAACCATGACCCTCCCAGGTTCCAGATGTAAAGCCTTCCAGGAAGGGTTTATAGCTAATGCAGTCGTTTAGGCCTGGTGGATGGGTGGCCTTTAGTGCCACAATCCATCTAGTCTCATGTTGCAACAGGGTTTTATCCCAATCCCCCCCTCTCTTGTTGGGATGTATACGATCCAAAACCAAAAACCTTACTCGTGGGAAATTTCCCATATGGACATCTTGGGAGTGTCTCCCAAGTGGTAGATCCGGGTCACATACACGGATACTGTGTATATGCTTGCTTGTTCTCTTGTGAAGCTCCTGTTTGGTTTTACCCACATAGAATGAGCCACATGAACAAGTGAGCAGATACACCACCCCATACGTGCGACAATTTGCGTAGTGATTAGGTCTAAAACTCTTTCCATTAGGAAGCACTATGTTGGTATCAGTGTTCATGTACTGGCATTGGGTGCAGCCACCACATTTGAAAGTACCACGGCGTTTGCATGGATCTCCCCTGAATTCCCCTGTGTATTCGCTTTTGACTAATATGTCACGCAGAGATTTCGTGCGTCTAAATGTGACGAGGGGCTCTTTGGGTATAAACAAATTCAATGTGGGGTCGATATTCAGTATGTGCCAATATTTTTTAAGGATACTTCTGACCTGTTGGTGTTGTTGGTTATATGTCATCACTATTCGTGTTTGATCTACAGTCATGCTGGTTTGTTTAGTAGGTTTAAACATCAGACTTAATCTTGTTTGTTTATAAACTCTCCTAAAAGCTTTTTTTAGACTGGTTGGGGAGTATCCCCGTTGGAGTAAACGGATCTGTAGGTTTTTTGCTTCTAACAAGAAGTCAGAGTCCTTAGTGCAGTTTCTACGTATCCGCAGATACTGGGAATACGGGATCGATTTGACCAAAGGGGTGGGATGGAAACTAGAGGCATGTAGAATAGTATTTCCTGATGTTTCTTTTCGATAAAGAGTACTAGAAAGATGGCCATCCTTGTTTTTCATTATGGCAATATCCAAGAAATTGATTTTGTTAGTGTCGCAAGTCATAGTAAATTTCAAGTTGAAATCGTTTGTACCCATGGCTGTTATACATTGGTTGAGGCCCTCCTTATCTCCCTGCCACACTAAGATAATGTCATCAATATAACGGTACCAGAGTGTAATCTGGTACGAGAATTGAGGGTGCATTGAGAGAAAGGTATTCTCCCACTCCCCCAGATACAGGTTGGCATAGGATGGTGCGCAGCACGTCCCCATAGCCACCCCCTGTATCTGGAGGAAGTGGGAGCCATGAAAGGAAAAGGCATTATGGGATAGTATATATTCCAGGGCTTGTGTCAAAAAATGGTGTAATGGTTTATCATCCTTGGATGATTGAGACAGATAGTGGTTGATAACTTCTAGGCCCCTTTTATGGGGGATCGAACAATACAGTGCCTCTACATCTATAGTGACTAGTAAAGAGTCAATGGGAATACAGAGACCATCCAGATGTTGCAACAATTGGGTGGTATCCCTGATATAGGAGGGTAGGTTTGTGATGAGAGGACGGAGTTGTTCATCCACGAACCTACTTAGATTCTCGGAGATGCTCCCCACCCCGGAGACAATAGGTCTCCCTGGGGGGTTCGTCATGTCCTTGTGCACCTTGGGCAGGCTGTAAAAAGTAGGGATCCTCGCAAACTTGGTACGTATAAACTCCCACGTCTGTTGAGTTAATACATTATCAAGATATGCTTGGTCAATAATTTTGAAAAATTCATTATCGAATTTTTCGATGGCAGAGCGGGAAATGGGTTTATACGACTCCTTATTGGACAATATTTTGGAACACATTGCAAGGTACGAGGAGTTATCCACGATGACAATGTTGCCCCCCTTGTCAGATGGTTTGATCGTTAGTTGGTGTTGTTCAGTTAGCGTTTTAAGTGCCTTTTGTTCATCAATTGTGAGATTGCAAGGGGGGGTTGCTTTCGTAAGTTTGTTAACATCGTCCGTCACCATTAGCACAAAAGCCTTTAAATTGGCATTTTGTGTAAGTGATGGAAATTTGTTGGATTTCTTTTTAAGTATAGAATTTCCTTTGATCCCCACCTTGGTTGGAGTTACGTGTTCCGCTAGGAGTGATTCTAGGTCCACTCTGTCAATCAAATCTTTCTGCTCTTGTTCCTCCAATAGTGACACCAGATCATCCACAGCTTGTTTTTCCCTGTTTTGAGAAAGTTCCACTGAGGTAGTTTTGGTGTATAAACTTTTTAATATAAGTTTTCTTGCAAACAGGTGTAGGTCTTTTATTGTGTCAAAGGTGTCAATATTGGAGGAAGGGCAGAAAGATAGACCCTTACCTAATAGGGACTTCTCGTCACAAGATAGTGTGTATCCGGATAAATTAATGACACTAAAGGCGTCCTCAGATGGGGCTGCCTTCTGTCTCTGTCATTGACTCTCGACAGGGTCAGTTTTTGACCCTGCATTCTGAAGGTCTGATGTGGACCGTCCTTGAGTTGGTGCATTGCGGGAGTTACCTGACCTCAATGTTCGTTCGTTACTTGTCATTGCAGTGGCTGTCTGTGATGATGTGTTTGTCTCCGCTAATTGTTTCCTGGTAGGGTTAGTTGTTTCAGGTGAGCGCCATTTTTGCTTCCTAGGCGCTTTTTTTGATGCCTGTGAGCCAGTGGAGGAAAGGGAATTTAAAGAAGAATCAGAGCCTCTCAGAGTGTCTTTTTGTATATTACGGGTTTTTTTTACTGGTACCTTTTCTGGTGTTTTGTGGGCGTCCTTGCGGATTCCACGTTTGCCAGCGATATGCCTTACCCTCAGTAAAGGCCATTTTATCCCTCCAAAATTTTCTTTCTTTGAGGGAGATAGACTCTTTGACTGTATGGTCAATGTGCTCTCTGATTCGCTCCTCATTCTCGGCGAAAGCCGGTGTTTCTTTGAAGGGCTCTAGTTTTACATAAATTGCCTGGATTCCTTCTGCCCATGTTCCCTATATTGGCCCATAAGGGCATCAAATTCCTTTCCCCTAAACATATTCAGTGGAATAAGTAATTAATAGTACAGTATACCCAGTATATAAACTGCCCCTGTCTATCTCGATTGCATATGGGTGATCACAAAAAATATATTTTTTTTTTTTCTAAATCAAGAAAAAAATATAAATAATAATAACATTGAATTCTGTCTATGCATATACAAAGAGTAATGGCAAACAGGTACATTAGATACACCTAAAATGATTTGCGTATCCTGCTATCGGAATATGTGGACAAAAGGAATCACTCCCATTCTGCTTAATGTGCAAAAGTAGGGGGTGATTGGGGAAGAGGGAGCGAAAGAGGAAGCCTTACACGGGGGGGGGGGGGAATTTGCTACCCTATGATTTAACAGGAAAAGATTAAGGCGAGCTCCCCCGGTGAGATAGGTATGTTATGTGGTGATCTCATCCCTTTAAGTAGACAAGAAAAAAACCCCTATGGTTGGGACTTTAGATAGATCACCACTCTCACCAATGATTTTGTGAAAATTGTTTTAAATTTTATTAGTCAATAAAATGGTATAAAAATCATCCAAGTGTCCGATAGCAGGGTGCACAATACACAGTATGCATAGCAGTTCAAAACGAATAACAGAAAATTGTACAGAAAAATAATAATTTAGACAACACTTTACAGAAAATATATACAAAGGTACGGTACTGATTCTCTCCAGGAGGTACGTAACCCCCGAATACTCGACGCGTTTCCAGTTGCCCGAATGTGGGAACCTTCGTCAGGAGCAGAGAGTGATTATATTTGATAAGTACCTATCGTTCTAAGAAATGCAAAAGAGAGAGAGGAACAATAAACAGGGGGTTTGTTTTTTCTACTTAGGCATACATCAAGATATCACAAAGACCCAGGTATTGTAAGAAATAATTTGTATACAAGATGTTACTACAACTAATTCACAAAAAAGGGCCATAAAAAATATTGCTATGCTCATAGAGTAAACCTTCCTGGATATAAATGCAATGTGTCAAGGATATATACATTACCACGTACCACGTTGGAGTCGATATGCGTGGACCAATGAGTTGTATTTCAAAAGGGGAGGAAAGAAAGTGCGCCCCCCAGGTGCGGCAGCACACACGGGGTTGAATCCTAGTTAAATGTTCTTTTACACGGACTATGTGTCCAAACAGCCGGGTCTGTTATAATATATATTGAGAAGGAAGAAATTAGTCATATATCCCCACATATATATTGTATTCGAGTGGAGGATGGTATAGAGTGGTGTTTGCTCTGAAAATAGATGTGACTAAATAGATAAGCTGAATAGCAAAGAAAATGAAAACCCAAAGCAGTGGTACCTGTAGCGTATTTACCAAATACCAGTAAGAATGAATGACACACATATGTGTATCATCCAAAAAGGGAGAAAGAAAAGGGCCACCGCAGTGTCAAGTACACTATTACGACATGTGTCTCGGAAGCTAGAGTGTTAGATAATGCCTATAGAGGAATAACATAAATGGCATCTCACCCTAAAGGAAGGGAATAGCGCTATCCAAGATAATCGCAGCTATTTAAGGTGTATCCTTAAAATGGGGCTCATCCCCGAGAATCAATGTCCCGAATGGACGAGGTAGGATCCCAATGAGGGGTTACCAAAACCTAGGGGAGATGGGAACCGTCAGTGGGATACAAAGGGAGCGCCGTGTCATACTCGTGAAGTGTGTGACTTACCCTTTTCCCTGTGGGGTGTCCCCTATGGAGAGATGTGCGACCGCTGTGTCTTATCCACCGTGTGGTCCTCTGCGGCCCGATTGGGAAGTGGCATGGGGGTGTTTATATAGGAGCAACTGCTAGGGATTGGGGCGCGCTATAGGTTACGTCATCACTGAGCGTCTATTAGACGTACTGCGACGCTCAGTGTTGTGAAATAGGAGCCTACGCACACCGCACATCTGATGTAAGTGCGTGGCATGACCACGCGCTGCACCGCGCACGCGCAGAAACCCGACATGGGTCCGCGTCTCACAGATGCAGTATCCCGTCAAACAGGATATGCGCCTGCGCACACTACAGCTGGGTTGTACTCTAAGGAAATCGTGCCCGGCCCTATTTTAAGAATGAAAACAATCTGGCTATGGACTTCAACACAATGGGGCCAGCCATTTTTAACATAGTTACAAGGGGGGGGGGGGGGTAGGTGTGTAATTGACTATGCAGCACATAGGGAGGGCGCACTTCCCTCCATAGAACATACAAATATTTAAAGAAGTACTCCCGTATTGTTATGAGACATAGGGATAAAGTGAGCCAACATAACATCACTGTTAACCCCTGAAATATACCGGGAGAAATATACAAAGCATTCTATATATATATATACATTCTTGACACGCATATGACACTCCAGAAGGATATCACATACAGAGTGACAGTTTTGGAAAATTGTATTTGTATTGTAACATATAATCATGTAACCAGAAGGCGGAGACGTACACACCACCAAGGAGGAGCCTACACAGAATTAAAGGATTGCGTTATGATGTGTAAATTGTGGCTAATACAATCCCTTAGGCCTGGCGGGAGTGTATACACAAATCCTATACCCATTTCACGGGCTACCCCTGGTGTAAGAAAATGGGGTGACAATTGCGAGCAGACATAAACAAAAGAAAATAAATTTGTATTGAGATACATATATATAATGATGGCGGGCATGCATTAACCATGACCCTCCCAGGTTCCAGATGTAAAGCCTTCCAGGAAGGGTTTATAGCTAATGCAGTCGTTTAGGCCTGGTGGATGGGTGGCCTTTAGTGCCACAATCCATCTAGTCTCATGTTGCAATAGGGTTTTATCCCAATCCCCCCTTCTCGTGTTGGGATGTATACAATCCAAAACCAAAAACCTTACTCGTGGGAAATTTCCCATATGGACATCTTGGGAGTGTCTCCCAAGTGGTAGATCCGGGTCACATACACGGATACTGTGTATATGCTTGCTTGTTCTCTTGTGAAGCTCCTGTTTGGTTTTACCCACATAGAATGAGCCACAGGAACAAGTGAGCAGATACACCACCCCATACGTGCGACAATTTGCGTAGTGATTAGGTCTAAAACTCTTTCCATTAGGAAGCACTATGTTGGTATCAGTGTTCATGTACTGGCATTGGGTGCAGCCACCACATTTGAAAGTACCACAGCGTTTGCATGGATCTCCCCTGAATTCCCTTGTGTATTCGCTTTTGACTAATATGTCACGCAGAGATTTCGTGCGTCTAAATGTGACGAGGGGCTCTTTGGGTATAAACAAATTCAATGTGGGGTCGATATTCAGTATGTGCCAATATTTTTTAAGGATACTTCTGACCTGTTGGTGTTGTTGGTTATATGTCATCACTATTCGTGTTTGATCTACAGTCATGCTGGTTTGTTTAGTAGGTTTAAACATCAGACTTAATCTTGTTTGTTTATAAACTCTCCTAAAAGCTTTAGACTGGTTGGGGAGTATCCCCGTTGGAGTAAACGGATCTGTAGGTTTTTTGCTTCTAACAAGAAGTCAGAGTCCTTAGTGCAGTTTCTACGTATCCGCAGATACTGGGAATACGGTATCGATTTGACCAAAGGGGTGGGATGGAAACTAGAGGCATGTAGAATAGTATTTCCTGATGTTTCTTTTCGATAAAGAGTACTAGAAAGATGGCCATCCTTGTTTTTCATTATGGTAATATCCAAGAAATTGATTTTGTTAGTGTCGCAAGTCATAGTAAATTTCAAGTTGAAATCGTTTGTACCCATGGCTGTTATACATTGGTTGAGGCCCTCCTTATCTCCCTGCCACACTAAGATAATGTCATCAATATAACGGTACCAGAGTGTAATCTGGTCCGAGAATTGAGGGTGCATTGAGAGAAAGGTATTCTCCCACTCCCCCAGATACAGGTTGGCATAGGATGGTGCGCAGCACGTCCCCATAGCCACCCCCTGTATCTGGAGGAAGTGGGAGCCATGAAAGCAAAAGGCATTATGGGATAGTATATATTCCAGGGCTTGTGTCAAAAAATGGTGTAATGGTTTATCATCCTTGGATGATTGAGACAGATAGTGGTTGATAACTTCTAGGCCCCTTTTATGGGGGATCGAACAATACAGTGCCTCTACATCTATAGTGACTAGTAAAGAGTCAATGGGAATACAGAGACCATCCAGATGTTGCAACAATTGGGTGGTATCCCTGATATAGGAGGGTAGGTTTGTGACGAGAGGACGGAGTTGTTCATCCACGAACCTACTTAGATTCTCGGAGATGCTCCCCACCCCGGAGACAATAGGTCTCCCTGGGGGGTTCGTCATGTCCTTGTGCACCTTGGGCAGGCTGTAAAAAGTAGGGATCCTCGCAAACTTGGTACGTATAAACTCCCACATCTGTTGAGTTAATACATTATCAAGATATGCTTGGTCAATAATTTTGAAAAATTCATTATCGAATTTTTCGATGGCAGAGCGGGAAATGGGTTTATACCCATATACCCATTTCCCGCTCTGCCATCGAAAAATTCGATAATGAATTTTTCAAAATTATATTGATGACATTATCTTAGTGTGGCAGGGAGATAAGGAGGGCCTCAACCAATGTATAACAGCCATGGGTACAAACGATTTCAACTTGAAATTTACTATGACTTGCGACACTAACAAAATCAATTTCTTGGATATTACCATAATGAAAAACAAGGGTGGCCATCTTTCTAGTACTCTTTATCGAAAAGAAACATCAGGAAATACTATTCTACATGCCTCTAGTTTCCATCCCACCCCTTTGGTCAAATCGATCCCATATTCCCAGTATCTGCGGATACGTAGAAACTGCACTAAGGACTCTGACTTCTTGTTAGAAGCAAAAAACCTACAGATCCGTTTACTCCAACGGGGATACTCCCCAACCAGTCTAAAAAAAGCTTTTAGGAGAGTTTATAAACAAACAAGATTAAGTCTGATGTTTAAACCTACTAAACAAATCAGCATGACTGTAGATCAAACACGAATAGTGATGACATATAACCAACAACACCAACAGGTCAGAAGTATCCTTAAAAAATATTGGCACATACTGAATATCGACCCCACATTGAATTTGTTTATACCCAAAGAGCCCCTCGTCACATTTAGACGCACGAAATCTCTGCGTGACATATTAGTCAAAAGCGAATACACAGGGGAATTCAGGGGAGATCCATGCAAACGCCGTGGTACTTTCAAATGTGGTGGCTGCACCCAATGCCAGTACATGAACACTGATACCAACATAGTGCTTCCTAATGGAAAGAGTTTTAGACCTAATCACTACGCAAATTGTCGCACGTATGGGGTGGTGTATCTGCTCACTTGTTCCTGTGGCTCATTCTATGTGGGTAAAACCAAACAGGAGCTTCACAAGAGAACAAGCAAGCATATACACAGCACAGTGGTGTAGTGGTTAGCACTCTCACCTAGCAGTAAGAAGAGTCGCTGGTTCAAATCCCAACCACGACACTACCTGCCTGGAGTTTGCATGTTCTCCCTGTGCCTGCGTGGGTTTCCTCCGGGTACTCCGGTTTCCTCCCACAATCCAAAGACATGCAGGTAGGTAAATTGGCTTCTGTCCAAAAATTGGCCCTAGTATATGAATGGGGACCTTGGATTGTGGGCTCCTTGAGGGTAGGGACCGATGTGAGTGTGCAATGTACAGGGATAGGAACAATTGTAGACACTCACTCAGGTTGAACTGGATGGACTGATGTCTTTATTCAACCTTACTAACTATGAAACTATGAAACTATGAAACTATACACAGTATCCGTGTATGTGACCCGGATCTACCACTTGGGAGACACTCCCAAGATGTCCATATGGGAAATTTCCCACGAGTAAGGTTTTTGGTTTTGGATCGTATACATCCCAACACGAGAGGGGGGGATTGGGATAAAACCCTGTTGCAACATGAGACTAGATGGATTGTGGCACTAAAGGCCACCCATCCACCAGGCCTAAACGACTGCATTAGCTATAAACCCTTCCTGGAAGGCTTTACATCTGGAACCTGGGAGGGTCATGGTTAATGCATGCCCGCCATCATTATATATATGTATCTCAATACAAATTTCTTTTCTTTTGTTTATGTCTGCTCGCAATTGTCACCCCATTTTCTTACACCAGGGGTAGCCCGTGAAATGGGTATAGGATTTGTGTATACACTCCCGCCAGGCCTAAGGGATTGTATTAGCCACAATTTACACATCATAACGCAATCCTTTAATTCTGTGTAGGCTCCTCCTTGGTGGTGTGTACGTCTCCGCCTTCTGGTTACATGATTATATGTTACAATACAAATACAATTTTCCAAAACTGTCACTCTGTATGTGATATCCTTCTGGAGTGTCATATGCGTGTCAAGAATGTATATATATATATAGAATGCTTTGTATATTTCTCCCGGTATATTTCAGGGGTTAACAGTGATGTTATGTTGGCTCACTTTATCCCTATGTCTCATAACAATACGGGAGTACTTCTTTAAATATTTGTATGTTCTATGGAGGGAAGTGCGCCCTCCCTATGTGCTGCATAGTCAATTACACACCTACCCCGCCCCCCCCTTGTAACTATGTTAAAAAGGGCTGGCCCCATTGTGTTGAAGTCCATAGCCGGATTGTTTTCATTCTTAAAATAGGGCCGGGCACGATTTCCTTAGAGTACAACCCAGCTGTAGTGTGCGCAGGCGCATATCCTGTTTGACGGGATACTGCATCTGTGAGACGCGGACCCATGTCGGGTTTCTGCGCGTGCGCGGTGCAGCGCGTGGTCATGCCACGCACTTACATCAGAAGTGCGGTGTGCGTAGGCTCCTATTTCACAACACTGAGCGTCGCAGTACGTCTAATAGACGCTCAGTGATGACGTAACCTATAGCGCGCCCCAATCCCTAGCAGTTGCTCCTATATAAACACCCCCATGCCACTTCCCAATCGGGCAGCAGAGGACCACACGGTGGATAAGACACAGCGGTCGCACGTCTCTCCATAGGGGACACCCCACAGGGAAAAGGGTAAGTCACACACTTCACGAGTATGACACGGCGCTCCCTTTGTATCCCACTGACGGTTCCCATCTCCCCTAGGTTTTGGTAACCCCTCATTGGGATCCTACCTCGTCCATTCGGGACATTGATTCTCGGGGATGAGCCCCATTTTAAGGATACACCTTAAATAGCTGCGATTATCTTGGATAGCGCTATTCCCTTCCTTTAGGGTGAGATGCCATTTATGTTATTCCTCTATAGGCATTATCTAACACTCTAGCTTCCGAGACACATGTCGTAATAGTGTACTTGACACTGCGGTGGCCCTTTTCTTTCTCCCTTTTCGGATGATACACATATGTGTGTCATTCATTCTCACTGGTATTTGGTAAATACGCTACAGGTACCACTGCTTTGGGTTTTCATTTTCTTTGCTATTCAGCTTATCTATTTAGTCACATCTATTTTCAGATCAAACACCACTCTATACCATCCTCCACTCGAATACAATATATATATGGGGATATATGACTAATTTCTTCCTTCTCAATATATATTATAACAGACCCGGCTGTTTGGACACATAGTCCGTGTAAAAGAACATTTAACTAGGATTCAACCCCGTGTGTGCTGCCGCACCTGGGGGGCGCACTTTCTTTCCTCCCCTTTTGAAATACAACTCATTGGTCCACGAATATCGACTCCAACGTGGTACGTGGTAATGTATATATCCTTGACACATTGCATTTATATCCAGGAAGGTTTACTCTATGAGCATAGCAATATTTTTTATGGCCCTTTTTTGTGAATTAGTTGTAGTAACATCTTGTATACAAATTATTTCTTACAATACCTGGGTCTTTGTGATATCTTGATGTATGCCTAAGTAGAAAAAACAAACCCCCTGTTTATTGTTCCTCTCTCTCTTTTGCATTTCTTAGAACGATAGGTACTTATCAAATATAAACACTCTCTGCTCCTGACGAAGGTTCCCACATTCGGGCAACTGGAAACGCGTCGAGTATTCGGGGGTTACGTACCTCCTGGAGAGAATCAGTACCATACCTTTGTATATATTTTCTGTAAAGTGTTGTCTAAATTATTTTTTTTCTGTACAATTTTCTGTTATTCGTTTTGAACTGCTATGCATACTGTGTATTGTGCACCCTGCTATCGGACACTTGGATGATTTTTATACCATTTTATTGACTAATAAAATTTAAAACAATTTTCACAAAATCGTTGGTGAGAGTGGTGATCTATCTAAAGTCCCAACCATAGGGGTTTTTTCTTGTCTACTTAAAGGGATGAGATCACCACATAACATACCTATCTCACCGGGGGAGCTCGCCTTAATCCTTTCCCCTTACACAGCTTTAGGCCTGGGACCCCCAAGCCTGAGTAGTGGCACCAACATTCCCCAGGGCTTGCCCACGGGCCAATCCACCAAATCAGCCACCTAACCTGTACTCACTCAACCCCCCCTCTCAATCCTGTATTTATGTCACCCCCCTTACACCTGTAAAAGAAATTTGTAAGTTCTGTATATAATTGTATTCTATTTTGTATGTATTGCACACTGTCCTTACTGTGCTCACGGCACTAATAATGTTTTCAGTACATGTTTGCATTTTTTCGAGTCTTGATTAGAATTAGTCTGCCTATGTTACGCCCCTTGTTACCATACAAGTACAATTGTAATATTAATGTTATACCTACGTAATCATGTGTATAAAAACCTTCAAATGCATCATAATAAAGCAGAACAGTTATTTGGAAAGATGCAGAGTGTATCTTTTGTGTCTGTTCCCTACTGCAGTAGTTATTATTAATTTAGAACCACTAATCAATATGAGGATAGGAGTTGCCTATCTATAAATATTCCCATGTCACACCTGTATATATGTCAGCCCCCCTCACACCTGTATATATGTTAGCCCACCTAACTCCTGTATATATGTGCACTGCACTACACTAGCACACTACACTATATTTACACACTATACTAACCCTCTACACTCAGAGTAAAATGTTATGTAAAGCTATGTTAAACACTGCACTACACTAACACACTACATTGACACACTATACTCACACACTATACTAACCCTACACTAACACTCAGTCACAATAAGTGAACACACTAAATGCTAGTAGAAAACTGATCCCTGCTCTATCTATCTCCACTCCAACACACTACAACATTTTTTTATGGGAAGTTACCTTTCATAGTGTAGAGTGGGGCTATGAGCACTGAGCCATGATTGGAGAAAGTCATCATCACTATGTTCAATCAGGGCTCTGACAGTGCTAGTTGGCAAAGCCGGTCAGGTGCAAGGCTTAGGGTCCTAGAATGCACTGTGAAGTGCGTAGTGCATTGTGGGGCACTTGGCGGTTGAACATCCCGCTGAGCTACCCACAAATTCGGGTGTTGGCTCCAACCAGGCGTTGTTCGGGCCAACCTTTTGCTTGGCTCTAACTGTTCACCCAACACTATATACAACTCATCATTAATGTCACATTAATTTATATGTATATGCAATATTTTTTGAAATTAGAGCACAAGTGGTAGCGCAAAAGTTATACACCATTAGACATCCTAAATATGCATGGATGTCAAAGGTCTTCTGTGGATGGATATGTGAAATACTAATGTGGATTACTGGACCGTGGTAAATATATCAAATGGGCATTAACATAGGTAATAAGACATACTGTATATATGGAATGTAAAAAGTGCCTATGCAATAATTATGCAGGCAAAGCTAATTCCAAGGTCTGTCTCTCCCCTTATCCTTCAGTCATAATCAGTCATAAGGCCACACACAAAGTAAGTCAACATACAAGCAACTTGAACTTGTTCAAGGTGGCATTTACCCCTACCAAAATCTGGAGTGTGTTTTGCTATTTCTATAATTAAGGCCCCTTTCACACTGTGGCGGTTTGCAGGCGCTATTGCGCTAAAAATAGCGCCTGCAAACCGACCTGAAACTGCCGTTGCTGTGTCTTCAGTGTGAAAGCCCGAGGGCTTTCACACTGGAGCGGTGCGCTTGCAGGACTCTGAAAAATGTCCTGCAAGCCGCATCTTTGGTGCGCTGTAGGAGCGGTGTATTTACTGCTCCTAAAGCGCCCCCCTCCCATTGAAAACAATGTGGCAACTCCGAACCCGCCCGCAAAGCGCCGCTGGAGTGGCGCTTTGCGGGCGGTATTAACCCTTTTTCGGCTGCTCGCAGGGGGTAAAACCGCCCCGCTAGCAGCCGAAATGCGCCGCTAAAACGACGGTAAAGCGGCGCTAAATATAGCGCCGCTTTACCGCCAGCGCACCCAGCTCCCCAGTGTGAAAATAGCCTAAGTTATGCAATAGAGAAAATGACTTACATGGGGTACAGGCCCACTTGCTTTACTTTTACTGAAAGTTATGTTTGTTGTATCCTCAAATGTCATCAATCTAGTCTCCGTTCAATATATTTTGTATCTAGCTAAATATTTCACAAAGGTGCCTGTGTTCCAGCAATAAGGCTGTTATGTATAGAATCTTGTGATGTTTATTTAGTGTCCTTGGCTTGTAGTTCTGGCCAAGGGTCCTACACCATATATGGGCTGTAGTATTTACTGATATCTTTAGTATAACCCCTTTTCTTTTTGAGAGGAACCTGAAAAAAGACTTGCAGTATTAGAAAGGGCCTTAAACAATGTTTTGGAAAAAGATGCCTACATGTATGGTAATTTCCAGAAACACTGCCCTGTTGAGTTAGGGCAGCTAAGTTGACCAGGTTACTCTGATATAAAAACTGTAACCTGTCTATTTGGTCAAATATTTGTTCTTCCTTCTAATATTGCAGTTTATTAAAGTTTTGGAAGTGAGGTATAAACATTTCAGGACCATACCTTCAAAACTGTGGACTTCCCTAAAAATCAGAGAGAAATGACAACAATGTTTGAAGGTAAACTTGTAAGCTAGTCTCAAAGAAATCAGTCCTGAGAGTAATATCGATATTGCTAATGTAGATCTGTTCTTCTATGCCTTCTATCCCAACTGCAATGCTAATTTAAAGTAGAATCCTGGGTTTCATAATATATTTAGAATATCGAATTTCCTATGAATGTATATAGGATAGTAGGATCTGTAACTCCTGTGCAAGAGCACACTTTCCTGAGGTCTTACAATAGTTATAGATGTAAGATGGCAATCAGCTGAGAGATCTAAGGCTAGGTTCACATATGAGTGGCTCACAGCAGGGGTCCGATGCATCCTGGTTCACCGTTTCAGGTCCGATTTCAGCCCAAACTTTTGGCTGTATTCGGACCAAAAGACACACAGCATTTTTGTGCAAATCGCACCAGCCCCACTGCGGAGATATGAACCGGCTCCATAGATACCCACGAAAATCGATTTACATAAGGAATCATGCCTGTCCCTAGATTTAACCCTTACTGTAGTATATTAAAAAAGTCAATACATTTGTATTCCCAGATTTTACTCTGTCAATCCAATGTGAAATTTACTTTCAAAATGCCTTCTTTCATGTGTTCTTTGCCATGGCCACAAGTGAACTTATCAATGGTACAGTTGTGATTTTATTACTTTAGTATGTCCTGCATCTCTTATTTTTATATGGGTAGAGTTGGTTTGGTCAAAGCACTTCTGACTAGATGTTTTTGTAGATTGGGAGGTTGTTTATAGGATATTAGAGGGAGATCTATGGATATTACATATAATTATATAATAATGTTGTAGAAATGTTCATTTGTTTTTTCTAATCATCAATGGGGCAAAATCGAGTAAGTTTGAAAGAGCAGGATGGAACATTTTTCTAAAATCTACAAATGTCTAACAGTATATGTTGTTTTCATTTGGTAAAGTCCATTCATTTCAAAATCAAATGTTAGAAGCAAACTAAATCTTGAAATATTTTGGATTGGAATTGAATGTACTGAGAATTTTTGTCCGAAATTCTACTAGTGTATACCCAGCTTAAACCCATGTAGCCAGCCATATACACCCCCCCAGCAAACCAAACAACCACCACCCCCCAAGACTCGCTAGATCAATAGCCGATTCCCCCTCATCGCTCAAACGCAGCATCGCTCGCTCATCACCCGCCAGGCCCCCGCCAGCCCCTGCACTTACCCCATTCAGAAAGCGTCTTCCCCCCTGTGTTTCCTCCCAAGTCCCGGCGTTCCCTTCTCCTCCCGACCAGTCAGGACGTAGAATCGGCAACCAATCAGGTCTTAGGACTCCTGACTAATTGGAAAACCGGAAGACATTAACGAACATTATTCGCTAATGTCACACAACTGGGCGGGATCCGGGCGCAGTGCTCTAACCTCCGAGGCCCACCCTTTTTGAAGCCAATTAGAGCCTCTGGCTCATATCACGTGCTTTTAATAATAAAAAAAAAACATTGGAAGCCCTGCATGTAGATAAGGGGCCGGACGCATTCACAGCCTTCTGGTCCTCTTGGATCACTCATAGACTGATTAAAGTTTGGCTAATTTTCTTTTGTGCATTATGTTTAGTGTTCACAGCACTTAGCAACATTTAGTAGTCTAGGACTGCTTTATATTCTTTCTTTTATCCTGTATGGTTTGGGTAACCTGATGATGTTGACCATTCCTTTGATTCATACTGTATTTGTTTTTTATGTTTGGCTGCCAGTCAATATACTCTGTGTAACTTAGTATACTGTACTGGGCCCAACTTCTGTTCCACATATGTTTACAGTTGGTAAACCTATGCCTCTTGTACCGTTTGTTCATTTTGAAACGTTTTCAAAAAAAGATTGGAACTAAAGGTTTTCTGGGTGTTGACTAAAGTACAGATATGAAAAAAACAACTTCAGGAAAAACATGTTTTGTAATAAATAAGCCACATTCATTTTATAAATATATATACAGTATATTCCCTTTTTTCATGGCTGGATGCATGATTTAAAAAAATAAAAAAATAAAACTATACACGGTATTGATCCTGTAACAGCTTGTCTTCAACATCCTCAGTGTTTTTTTTAACATATCCAATGGAAAAACATAGTCAAAGGGTATCCTCTGCGCAATCCTCCGTGCTAATTTACCAGTGATAATGTAAAAATAGCAAATTAACAACAAAAATTTATTTTCAACATATAAAGTTACTACTTACACTGTCATGTGTATTCCTATGCCCTCAAAATTGTCAGACACTTTTTCTATCTGTTTTATAGACATATGTCATTCAGTTAATTCCAGCAGTGACTCTAATTTCCATTACTGCTGGTATCTCACTTTAAGAACAAAAAATTATAATTCACTTATTCTCATATTTATGTTTTCTTTTTAGTTAGGTTTGATTTACCAAAGGCAAATTTGCTGTTCATATTGCAAGTGAAAGTGGTAATGTTTAACAATGCAAAGAATGCCCAATCACGTACAAGAAAATGAATTTTTTTTTGCTTACACGCCATTGGATGATGGAAGTCAGCAGAGCTTCACCTTCTTCACTAAGCTCTGGGGCAAATTCTCTTGCAAAGTGCAACCTCCCTTGCAAATTTAATATCACATTTGCCTTTAGTAAATCAACCCCTATGACTCAATTCAGTTCTTCTCTTGGTACATTATCTCTATGTTAACAAAAGTAAAGGTCTTAGAGAAGATTTTAAGTCTGTATCAAAAAATATCTGCGCCACCTGGTCCATAGAGACCAGGGGGGCTTTGTCCCAGGTCAACAGGCTGGTGACAACGTCCGCAAAGTGATTCACCTCATACACCTCCTACATCAGTGGAAAATTCCTGGGTTCCTACTCTCTTTGGACCTCTACAAAGCTTTTGACTCCCTGTCATGGGAATATTTGCGCTTTGTACTGTCTCACTGGGGGTTTGGGGAAGCCATCTTAGCCTGGATCCAGGCCCTGTATTTAACCCCTTCTGCTTCGGTAAAATATGCAGGGTTTTTCTCGTCCTCCTTTTCTATTTCCTGGGGCTGGAGACAGGGATGTAGCTCTCTTCATCTTGACGCTGGAACCCCTGGTAATGGCCATCTGGGCTGACCAGAATATCTTGGGAATTCCTTATGCAGGCACTGAGTATAAGCTTAACCTCTTTGCAGATGATGCCCTATTGACCCTGACCAATCCTCTCATCATACTCCCCAATCTGCAGCAGGTCCTTTCCAGATTCTCATTCATTTCGGGCTTGTGTGTCAACCTAAACAAAACGGTTGCCCTTAACGTCAACTTGGCTCCTGACCTGGTCACTCGGCTACAGTCCCACTTCTCTTTCCACACATTGACTACCTCAGGATCTGGCTCACCCCCTCTTACTCCTCCTTATTTTCCTCTAATTATTACCCATTGCTACGCTCTATATCTTCCCTAATGCAGTCTTGGCAATTCCTGCACTTATCATGGATAGGTTGTATTAATTCCGTGAAAATAACAATCCTGCCTAAACTTTTATATTACTTCTGCACTCTACCGGTGGGAGTTCCGTCGCACTTTCTCCGGTTGCTCCAAAACAGAATCTTCCAATTTATCTGGGCCAATAAATGCCCAAGGATGTCCAGAGCAACCCTTTGACACACAGGCTACAGAGGGGTCTGGAGGTTCCCAATATCTCCAAATACTACCTGGCCGCCCAGATCGACCAACTATCCCTGCTTCATGCCTTAATAGATATCCCTCTGTGGGTACTCTTGGAATTACCCAATTGTGCCCCATCATCATGCCAACCCTTATTTGGCTACCCCAAGGCTTAACAAATTTGCTTGGAATCTAGGAGCCAGCTAAAAAAATTAGGAGCCAGGTTTTTTTTTTTTTAACAACCGACAAAGCTTTTTTTTCAATATAAATCTTAAATTTACATAGACAACTAGAACGAATGTGACTGCTTTTATTTCCTGCCTTGCAGGGACACAAGAACGCCATATCCCCGCTAAGGGTCCGATCAGGTCCGCCTGAAAAACTGACAGGCGAACCTGATCAGACAGCCCGTGTGAAAGGGGCCAAGCAGGGAGATGACAAATAAATTCATTTTAATTAACCACTTCCTTCCCGCAGGACGACTATATACGTCCTGTATTTGAAGAGGAATACCATTGTTATGGTAGCAGCTAGCTATAACCCTGGTATCCTCTTCAAGAGTCGGCGGTTCTCTTTCAGATAAAAGTCGTGTCTGCGGTGAGATCACTTTTATCGGCGGTGGGAGAGGGGCCCCCCCTCCCGCAGCACTCCGGTGCCCTCCACCACTTACCGTGGCAGTCAGTAACGGCGGAGGTGATACGGACCTGTCCCTGGCCTGACATGGAGACGAGTGAGGGGAAGATGGCCCCCGCCCGTCTCCAAGTCATTGCAGGGCAGAAGCGACTTCAAATCCTCACTTCCGCCCATAGCTCTTAAAAGGGACATTTTATTATTTGTATTTCTTCAAATGACAATTTTTTATTTTTTATTGTATTTTAGTGTAAATATGAGATCTGAGGTCTTTTTGACCCCAGATCTCATGTTTAAGAGGTCCTGTCATGCTTTTTTCTATTACAAGGGATGTTTACATTCCTTGTAATATGAATAAAAGTGACACAATTTTTTTTCTCAAAAGAACAGTGAAAAAATTAAAAATAAAAGTTAAAATAAATAAGAAAAAAAAATAATTTTAAACGCGCCCCGTCCCGCCGAGCTTGTTTGCAGAAGTGAACGCATACACGAGTAGCGCCCGCATATGAAAACTGTGTTCAAACCACACATGTGAGGTATCGCCGTGATCGGTAGAGCGAGAGCAATAATTCTAGCCCTAGACCTCCTCTGTAACTCAAAACATGCAACCTTTAGAATTTTTTAAAGGTCGCCTATGGAGATTTTAAAGGGTAAAAGTTTTTTTGCCCTTCCACGACACAATTTTGAAGCATGACATGTTGGGTATCAATTTACTCGCTGTAACATTATCTTTCAAAATATATAAAAAAAAAAATGGGCTAACTGTAATGCGGTGTACACACGGTCAGAATTTCCGATGGAAACAGTCCAATGGGAGCTATTCATCGGATTTTCCGACCGTGTGTATGCCCAATGGTCTTTTTCTGTCGGAATTTCCGACGGACTTTGAATTGAATACCTGTTCTCAATTTTTCCGACGGAAAACCTTTCTATCGGATTTTCCGATCGTGTGTATGCAATTCCGACACGCAAAATTCAGACGCATGCTTGGAAACAATTTGACGCATACTCGGAAGCATTAAACTTCCCTTTTATAGTGCTGTCGAACGTGTTTTATGCCGCTGTGTTATTGACCGTCGGAATTTGGTGTGATCGTGTGTAGGCAACACAGCATGAGCGGAATTCCGTCGGAAAAACCGCCAGGGTTTTTTCCGACGAGAATTCCGATTGTGTGTACGCGGCATAATTCTTTTTTCCCAAAAAAGTGCGCTTGTAAGTCCGCTGCGCAAATACGGTGTGACAGAAAGTATTGCAACGACCGCCATTTTATTCTCTAGGGTGTTAGAATAAAAAATATATATAATGTTTGGAGGTTCTAAGTAAAGGGAAGGAGATGGGCAGGCAGTGAAAACAAACAGCTCTATTAGCATTGCTGGATGTCATACCAACGGCCACCTCAAGAGGGCACCAGATTTTAGAAGGAACCATAGGACTGCACAAGGCCGCAAAGCCGCGGCCTCAATTACCGGTCGGTGCAGCCGATCGCGATCCCACGGGGGGAGTGCGCCATAGAGACAGGATACCCCCAGCTGTGCTGGCGCCCTGGGTTTGCTGAGCCCTGGGCTACCCCATAATCTACGCCCATCGACTGAGTCCACTCATGGATCATGGCTTACTAGTCTGGGACTCTGTGCGGTACTCCGCTTGCCTTGTGTCGCCCTTTCTACCCTTGCTCTTAACCACTAATAATCCTCTTTCTCCCAGACCTGGACCAACCTCAGGCATTCTCTTGGTGGGTCACTAATGGGTTCTCACTTGTTCGACACTTCCTAACCACCAGATCGCTTCCCACGTGGGCTTTGCTTTGGCAGATACCGTGTGACATAAAACGTTTCAATGACTGCCATTTTATTCCCTAGGGTCTCTGCTAAAAAAAACATATGTAATGTGGAGGTTCTGAGTAATTTTCTAGCAAAAAAAATGATGATTTTTACATGTATGAGAGGCGTGCCAGAATAGGCCCGATATGGAAATAGTTAATTTATTTTGCAGAATTATTTGACTTTTGGGACTGGGTTCTTATGTTTTACCTATCACAATCTTCTGTTCTTTATAAAGCGTAATTTTATTTTGACGTTCCTAAATCTGAAGATGTATTTATTTTAGTTTATCACTATGAAAATCTATTGTGCGTCAATCGTGTTGCAACTACAGGGTTTCAAATTTGTTTTCCATTCTTTTTTAATTCATCTTTTACCAGTATAACATTTGGAAAGATCTGAATTGTAAGTCCTGTAGGCTTCTCACTATGAAAATTTATTGAAGGTTAATCGTGTTGCAACTACAGGATTTCAAATTTGTTTCCTATTCTTTTTTAATTAATCTTTTACCATTCTAAAATGTTTAAAGATCTTAATTCTTATGCCTTGTACACAGGGTCCGATTTTCCAACGGAAAAGGTCCGATCGGATTTTATTGTCGGAAAATCCGATCGTGTGTGGGCTCTAGCGGACTTTTTCCGTCGGAAATTCAGACGGAAAAAATTTAAGAGCAGGATCTCAAATTTTCAGACAAAAAAATGTGATCAGACTTTTTCCGATCGTTTGTAGAGGATTTCGATCGGACACAGTGCCACGCATGCTCAGATCAAATAACGAGACCAAAGCTATTGGCTACTAGCCTGAACGTAGTCCCGTCGTAACGAACGAACGTCATCACGTCCCGAACTATCGTATTTTCCTATAACTTTGTTCGACCGTGTGTATGCAACACCAGTTTCGGACAAAATCCGTCGGAAAAAATCAGATGGATTTTATGGTCAGCATGTCCGACCGTGTGTACGGGGCATTTTTTTTTTTTTTTTTGGGGGGGAGCGCAACGGTATAGGAAAACCGCACCAGGGGTGCTCCAAGAACAACAGAACAAGGTTTTTTTTTTTTTTTTTTTTTTTTTTTTTCCCCCCCTCTCTCTCTCTTTCCCCTCCGCCTCTCTCTCCCCCTCTCTCCCCCTAGCCCCCATAGCCGAACATACTCCTCCAAATAAAATTTCTTAAAGATGACTAAAATAAAGTTCACCTCCTACAATGTCAAGGGATTGAATATCCTGGAAAAACGGGTCAGACTACTCGCCGAACTGAAAAGATTAAATGCACAGATAGTTTTTCTCCAGGAGACACATTTTAGTGGCAATAAAACACCGAATTTGGGAAATTATAGATTCACCAGCGTGTATCATGGGAAATCTCAGAATTCCAAATCAAGCGGGGTAGCCATCCTGGTAGCTAAGCAGATACCATGGAGGGAAACGGAAGTAATAAAAGATGAGGTGGTCCGTCTTTTAATTGTGAAAGGCTTAATAGGACAGCAAAAGGTTACACTGGTCAATCTGTATCTCCCAAATGAAGACCAGGTCAAGTATTTGGAGATCAGTCTTCAGGAGATCCAACAACATAAGGATGGTCTAGTGATAATGGGCGGAGATCTAAATGTTGCACTAGACCCTCTTTGGGACACGTCAAGAGGGGCCTCCCATATGACATATACAAAACTAAGAAAAATTAAAAAATTATTATTTAACGACTCGCAGTTGGTAGACGTATGGAGGACACTGCATACCCAAGAAAGAGATTATACGTTTTTCTCGGCAAAATACAAAACGTATACCCAAATCGACTATATCTTCATCTCACAGATGGGAGTGACATATTTAACGAGGGCCGACATAGGTCCTCGTACACTGTCAGACCACGCACCTATAAGTTGTGAAATGGATCTGGGGGAAGTAGAGTACCGTGAATGGCAGTGGAAGGTTAACGAATCCCTTCTAAAAGATAAAGAATACGGAAGAACACTAAACCAAGAAATTGATTTTTTCTTTCAAATCAACGAGACGGAAGAAATAACACCATTTGGTTTATGGGAGACGCACAAATGTGTGATGAGAGGAGTTCTTATCTCCCTAGGCTCACACAAGAAAAAGAAGCTGAACGAACAAATAGAAGCCCTACTTAAAAATATCAGGGAAGCAGAAATGGTCCATAAGAAATCACAGGCACAAAGTATTGAAGTGAAATTAAACAACCTACGGGCCGAACTAAACTCATTGCTTATTGAACAAGCAAAAGCCAAGATAAAGCGTAACAGACAAACAATATACGAATATGGGAACAAGCCAAGCAGGATGTTAGCGAAAGCTCTAAAACAAAACACTAAGGGACAAATAACGGGTATTAAAACGCAATCTGGAGAGATCCTGATTTCATCAGTGAAAATGGCCCAGGCCTTTAAGATTTATTATGAGGGTCTTTACCAACTCGAGGGAGAAAGCACCCTAGGAAAAAGAAAGGAAAAGGAGGAGGTAGCTAGTGAATATCTGCGATCTTCGGAAATGCCGAAGTTAACTGATGAGGTAGTGCAAAACCTAACGGCTGAGGAGTTTAAGAAAGTATTGAACCTCTTACCCTCAGGGAAATCACCAGGCCCAGACGGGTATTCCCTGTCCTATTATAAAGCATTTGAAGAGAAACTGGCCCCGAGGTTCATAGCAGCCTTTAATTCAATTCGGGAAGGACGGAGGATACCGGAGGAGACACTGCTAGCACATATAGCGGTGATTCCAAAAGAGGGGAAGGACCCATCCCAATGTTCCAGCTACCGGCCGATATCGTTGCTAAATGTTGACCTAAAAATTTTCTCTAAAATATTAGCCAATAGATTGGTGGAACATATCCCGGCACTGATCCACCCTGACCAAGTAGGTGAAAAAGCATTTGACAGGGTGGATTGGGTGTACCTAAGGAACATGTTGCAACATATCGGCTTAGGGGAGGGAATGCTGGGATGGCTCCAAAACCTATACTCTGCTCCGACCGCAAGGGTGAAGGTAAATGACAGAATCTCGGAGCCCTTCAGAATTCTAAACGGAACTCGACAAGGATGCCCACTGTCGCCCATTATTTTTATCCTCATAATGGAACCATTCTTAAGAAAAATACGATCAAATTGTAACATTAGAGGTATAAAAACAGAGACTGAGGAACACAAGTTAGCAGCCTACGCTAATGACCTGATCTTTTTTATATCCTCTCCAGCTATATCCCTGCCTTCCCTCCTGGGGGAACTACAGCAATTCGGGGACATAACAAATTTCAAAGTGAATTATAGCAAATCAGAAGCCATGGGTATAGAGATGAATGACTCCCTGACTCAGCAGATAATATCTCAATTTAATTTCAGATGGACTGACTCCCATATCAGCTATTTGGGGACTAAAATACCAAGGACTTTCAGCAGGATATTTGAATTAAACTATGCCCCAATGTTAAAACAAATAAAGACTGACCTGAAAAGATGGGACAAAGAGATCTTTACCTGGTTTGGTAGGACGAATATTATAAAAATGAATGTAATGCCAAGGCTCTTATATTTGTTCCAAACCATGCCGATAAAGATCCCCCAAAGTTTTATGAGAGAACTTCGGTCAGGATTCCTGAGATTTACATGGGCTGGAAAGCCTGCAAGAGTACGGAGATCTATATTGGTTCTCCCCAAAGAAAAAGGAGGAATCGGGTTTCCAGACCCCTGTAAGTATCAGGAGGCCTCACACCTAGTTAGAGTGATGGAATGGTGTGCCAAAGAAAAAAAGCCATGGGTCCGGTTGGAACAAACATCGAGTAAAGTCCCCTTGGAGGGGATGGCATGGATGGCTGGAAAGGATATTTCAACGGCAGTAAAAAAACACCCACTGATAGGGGCAACTCTAAACACAATTAGAAGAATCTTTAAAAAAAACAAGATATCAACAGAATCTAGCCCTATGTCACCTATACTAGGTACACCAGAATTCAAGCCAGGTATTATAGACCAGAAATTCACCGACCTAAGACGTAGGGGGATAAGCAGGGTCATACATTTTTCAAAAGAGGGTAGATTAATGACAAGAGGGGAGATAGAAAGTGAACTTACCCCAGAGCTAGACTACTTCAGAGTAATGCAGTTGGGAGCATATATACGCTCAAAAAGTAGAAAATACCCGGAAATCCGGGGATTGTCGGGGTTTGAGCAGGTATGCTTGGACGGGGAAAACCTGAGACACCCCCTGTCATATTTCTACAAAATGATTATAGGACTAGAGGCGCCCGAAAACCTAGGTTTTGTGCAAGCCTGGGAACAAGAACTGAAGGTCACATTTTCCCAAAAACAAAAAGAAAAAATTTTGAGTTCTGTCCACAAAACGTCACTAGCAAGCAGATACCAAGAAGGGGGATATAAGATCCTCACCAGATGGTATAGGACCCCAAGTAAGTTACATAGAATACTCCCGCAGATTCCAAACGTATGTTGGCGATGTAGAGAAACAGAGGGCACGATGCTGCATATATTTTGGGAATGTGGGAAAATCAGAGACTATTGGAAAATGGTGGAGGAAACGGTAAGGAAAATTACAGGTGTGTCACTTGGAGAAAACCCGGCTGCATTTTTCTAAACGATGTTCCCATGTCGGCTGAAAAATATAATAAATCTTTAATGAAGCATCTCCTTACGGCAGCGAGAGCCTGTATCCCGGCCTTGTGGAAAAAGGAAGCAATACCAACGAGGGCCCACTGGTGGGCCAGAGTCGGTGAAATTCAGCAAATGGAAAATTTGACTATGGCATTGAAGGAGCAGGAGGAGAGGTATGGGGAAACATGGGCTCCCTATTTTGCATACAAAAGAGAGGAGGAGAGGGAACAATAATAAGATAACACTCCGAAGGGGACGGGGGGAGGGGGAGTGGGAGAGAGGGACTTTACCTTTTTTTTTTTTTTTTTGGGGGGGGGCGGGGGATGGGGTAAGAGACGGAGAGAAGTGTGAATTAAAATGAGGATAGAAGAAGCAAAGTACAAGCAACTCACCTCATAGAAAATGATTGTAATAGTAGAAATGTTACATACTAAGGAACATTGTAAATATGAATTGTATTGTTTAAAAAATAGAAATAAAGAGTTTAAAAAAAATAAAAAATAAAAAAATTAAAAATAAAAGTTAAAATAAATAAGAAAAAAAAAATAATTTTAAACGCGCCCCGTCCCGCCGAGCTTGTTTGCAGAAGTGAACGCATACACGAGTAGCGCCCGCATATGAAAACTGTGTTCAAACCACACATGTGAGGTATCGCCGTGATCGGTAGAGCGAGAGCAATAATTCTAGCCCTAGACCTCCTCTGTAACTCAAAACATGCAACCTTTAGAATTTTTTAAACGTCGCCTATGGAGATTTTAAAGGGTAAAAGTTTTTTTGCCCTTCCACGACACAATTTTGAAGCATGACATGTTGGGTATCAATTTACTCGCTGTAACATTATCTTTCAAAATATATAAAAAAAAATGGGCTAACTCTAATGCGGCGTACACACGGTCAGAATTTCCGATGGAAACAGTCCAATGGGAGCTTTTCATCGGATTTTCCGACCGTGTGTATGCCCAATGGTCTTTTTCTGTCGGAATTTCCGACGGACTTTGAATTGAATACCTGTTCTCAATTTTTCCGACGGAAAACCTTTCTATCAGATTTTCCAAACGTGTGTATGCAATTCCGACACGCAAAATTCAGACGCATGCTTGGAAACAATTTGACGCATACTCGGAAGCATTAAACTTCCCTTTTATAGTGCTGTCGAACGTGTTTTATGCCGCTGTGTTATTGACCGTCGGAATTTGGTGTGATCGTGTGTAGGCAACACAGCATGAGCGGAATTCCGTTGGAAAAACCGCCAGAGTTTTTTCCGACGAGAATTCCAATTGTGTGTACGCGGCATAATTATTTTTTCCCAAAAAAGTGCGCTTGTAAGTCCGCTGCGCAAATACGGTGTGACAGAAAGTATTGCAACGACCGCCATTTTATTCTCTAGGGTGTTAGAATAAAAAATATATATAATGTTTGGAGGTTCTAAGTAAAGGGAAGGAGATGGGCAGGCAGTGAAAACAAACAGCTCTATTAGCATTGCTGGATGTCATACCAACGGCCACCTCAAGAGGGCACCAGATTTTAGAAGGAACCATAGGACTGCACAAGGCCGCAAAGCCGCGGCCTCAATTACCGGTCGGTGCAGCCGATCGCGATCCCACGGGGGGAGTGCGCCATAGAGACAGGATACCCCCAGCTGTGCTGGCGCCCTGGGTTTGCTGAGCCCTGGGCTACCCCATAATCTACGCCCATCGACTGAGTCCACTCATGGATCATGGCTTACTAGTCTGGGACTCTGTGCGGTACTCCGCTTGCCTTGTGTCGCCCTTTCTACCCTTGCTCTTAACCACTAATAATCCTCTTTCTCCCAGACCTGGACCAACCTCAGGCATTCTCTTGGTGGGTCACTAATGGGTTCTCACTTGTTCGACACTTCCTAACCACCAGATCGCTTCCCACGTGGGCTTTGCTTTGGCAGATACCGTGTGACATAAAACGTTTCAATGACTGCCATTTTATTCCCTAGGGTCTCTGCTAAAAAAAAAAAAACATATATAATGTGGAGGTTCTGAGTAATTTTCTAGCAAAAAAAATGATTATTTTTACATGTATGAGAGGCGTGCCAGAATAGGCCCGATATGGAAATAGTTAATTTATTTTGCAGAATTATTTGACTTTTGGGACTGGGTTCTTATGTTTTACCTATCACAATCTTCTGTTCTTTATAAAGCGTAATTTTATTTTGACGTTCCTAAATCTGAAGATGTATTTATTTTAGTTTATCACTATAAAAATCTATTGTGCGTCAATCGTGTTGCAACTACAGGGTTTCAAATTTGTTTTCCATTCTTTTTTAATTCATCTTTTACCAGTATAACATTTGGAAAGATCTGAATTGTAAGTCCTGTAGGCTTCTCACTATGAAAATTTATTGAAGGTTAATCGTGTTGCAACTACAGGATTTCAAATTTGTTTCCTATTCTTTTTTAATTAATCTTTTACCATTCTAAAATGTTTAAAGATCTTAATTCTTATGCCTTGTACACACGGTCCGATTTTCCAACGGAAAAGGTCCGATCGGATTTTATTGTCGGAAAATCCGATCGTGTGTGGGCTCTAGCGGACTTTTTCCGTCGGAAATTCAGACGGAAAAAATTTAAGAGCAGGATCTCAAATTTTCAGACAAAAAAATGTGATCAGACTTTTTCCGATCGTTTGTAGAGGATTTCGATCGGACACAGTGCCACGCATGCTCAGATCAAATAACGAGACCAAAGCTATTGGCTACTAGCCTGAACGTAGTCCCGTCGTAACGAACGAACGTCATCACGTCCCGAACTATCGTATTTTCCTATAACTTTGTTCGACCGTGTGTATGCAACACCAGTTTCGGACAAAATCCGTCGGAAAAAATCAGATGGATTTTATGGTCAGCATGTCCGACCGTGTGTACGGGGCATAAGTCCTGTAGGCAAGTGTTTGATTTAATATATCTATTCAAATATACAATGCTCCACTAAATCTTAGATTTGATCTGCTAAAGCTTTCTAAGTCTGCCAGAATGATCGTCCAACTTTCTTACATGTGCCTTTTATCTTTTACTTGATCCTGTTTTTGATTTTTGGAGATTAACATTTCCTAGTGTAGTGTGTTTAAAAATGGGGTAGGAGGGGGAGAAGAAAAATGATATAGGTAAGTGTTTGATTTAAAGTGGTTGTAAACCCTCTCATATACCCAGTGAAATGAAAAGCCTCAGATGTTACAGGGATGAAACAAATCCTCCTACATAACATTTATTTGTTGATCTGCAGTCTTCTCTTTTGTACATCCCTTCAAACGTGCTGATTTTAGATGAAATCATTTTGCATTTTTCAGTATCGCAGAGCAGAGCTGCTGTTAGAGGTCTGAGACACAGCATGAGAGCTGATTGGAGGAAAGGAACACCCCCTCCCCCTTCACACACAGCAGAACTGTGTTCTGACTAGACAAGCTATGTGCTGAGTTCACCTCCCTGACACAAATTTTAACGTGTCGGGAAAACTTATCAGAAGGGACTCATGCTGATAACAGAGGAAGAAAGTGCCAGAGAGAAACAACACTTTGAGCTTTGGAGAGAGACAAGTAAACACTACAGATATCTGCTTTCTGATATCTGATGATATCTGATGATATGTTCAGATATCATCTGGGGTTTACAACCACCTGTGGACCGCTCACCGTACATTTACTGCAGGAGGGTGGCCGCTCTGCGCCAGATCACGTACCTAGCATGTAATCTGACACTTCCAGGTCTGGGGTGTGCGCCGCTGGTGACCTGCTGTGCTTCCACACAGTGGGAGCCCAGCGGCGGGTACTGCAGACTCGATGTCCCATGACACCCGCCGATTACACAGGGCACAGACAGAACGACAAGGCAGATTGTTGTTCTGTCAGAAGGGAAGGATCTTTCACTTCCCCTAGTCAAAGCACCTCCCCCTCAGTGAGTAAGCACAACCTAGGCACACAGTTAACCCTTTGATCGCCCCTGATGTTAACCCTTTTACTGCCAGTGTCATTAGTACAGTGACAGTACATATTTGTTTAGCACTGATCACTGTATTAGTGTCCCTGGCCCACCAAAAGTGTCAGGTGTCCGATTTGTCCGCCGCAATATAGCAGTCCTGTTATAATTCGCTGATCGCTGCCATTACTAGTAAAAAAATAAAAAATAAAAATATTTCATAGTTTGTAGATGCTATAAATTTTGTGTAAACCAATTGATACATGTTATTGGTATTTTTTTACCAATAATATGTAGCAGAATACATACTGTCCTAAACTGATGAAGAAATTAGATTTTTGAAAAAATGTTATTGGGTAGGTTTTATAGCAAATTTGTTGGTCTTTCTTGGTTTATAGTGTATGTAGCCCTGACATCCTTGTTTATTAATGTGTGTTGCATGTAATAATCAAAGTCTATGGACATTTTCCATGGCTTAGTATTTGGTGCCATCTAGCGGCCAAATACTGGTATTGAACTTAAATGATTATTACTGTAGAAAAAGCACAAAAGACTAATACAGGAAGTGACTGTTGTTTTTATCAGAAGGTTGACCTTTTTACCCAGAAGGCTTGGTGACCTACCCATGAACACTCTCTCTAGCAGTGCATGCTGGGTAGGGCATAAAAGAAACCTGAGCGGTCATTTTAGGCCTCTTGGGATCGCATGGCCTGCCTGTGAGGATCTGTGCAGAGGCCTCCCGGAGACAGCGGCCTACAGCCTTTACGGAGCGCAGCCCGTTTGTGCGAGTGACCTGATGGTGCCAGAGAGACAGTGGCCGGATTGAAGAGATCCAGGGACACTCGTTTGAGCATCGGAGGACCGGGCTCACCCAGCGGAGCTGAACAGAGCGACGGGCCAGCTGACTGAGAAGCAAGCTGCAGTCACCGGGCCAAAGCTACTACACAGAGCTCCGATCCAGTTGGTGAGCAGGTTACGGCCCACAGTTTGTCAGCTTTCACATGCAGTTAGACTCATACACAGACCTCACTGGGATTTATAGTTCCACGGAGGAAGAGCAGAGCAACTGACACTGAGCAGGCTTGAGGCCTACATTAAAGGGTAAAGGAATCTGCGCTCGGTGGGTCACAATAAGGGCAGCTGAACACTATAACCCAGATACCGGGCAAGAAACTATAATAAAGAGAAAAAGTGCAGCGCTCAAGTGTAAAATAAAATATTTTGAGTGATTGCTCAGTGTATAATACCAGCAACTAGCAAATATAATGAAAGTATATGTGATTAATGATCAAATCATAAAGACCATACTAAAAAATATGAACTCAGTGAGAAAAATATAATCAGTGAACAATAATGCAAACACATAGAGTAGTGCATTCAAATTAGTCGTTATACTGTCCAAATGAGCAAATTTGTGAGGCCTAGTGTGCATGAACACGGCCTATACCCCAAAGAGAAGCTTAAACAGATAGACATAGAGAGTATATGCAAGTGAAAAAAAGTTTTTTATTCAGGGCTTCAGGCCCAAGGTAAATCAGTGAATGAGTGGTTAGACATATAGTTATACAAAGCAGTATATATACATGGTATTCATGTGTAACCATAAACATGTACAGAAATGCATAAATTGCACAACAACTTGCGATAATATCGGGGTCTTTCAGGAAAATGCCGACATGTTTCGGACGGGCGTCCTTTTTCAAGGCAATATCTGTTCCTGTGTTTACTCAATAGTACTGTATAAGACAGAGTAAAGTCATTAATATACAACATAATGTGTTTAATGGGTATAAACCTGTGAATTGCACCGCTGTATGGTAATGGTACTCACTTGCAAGGGTTAAAGAGCTGGGGATAAGCCCAGTGGACTTGAGGTACAAAAGTATGGTATCAGTATGTCCATGCAGTATACAGTGGATCTTGTGCTGTTAAAAGCAAACGGCTGCTACACATTTGAAAGGCTGCAAGATCTCCAAGCCATGCAATGGAGGATTGCAATGGCTGCCTGGGCCCGAACTGATAGATGGCTATGGAATAGAGGGAGTAGGTAGAGTAATATTAATATCACTAAATAGTGAAGGGGAGTAGGTTGATGCAAAAAGATGCAAAATGTAAAGTATTGATATTACCTGGTAGTGGAGAGTTTGCAATGTGCTGCAGTGTAGCCAAACGCCGGCAGGGAAGTGTGATGTCTAGTCCCGCCATTGTGGAGGCTAATATAGTGTATACTGATGGGTATCAGCTGTGCAGACCGTGGTGAAAGGGTAATTGCACTGAGCTGGGTAATGATTGCTGGGCCAGGTGTGGGGATGGTGGCTGGGAGGCCACAATATAGTATCCCCAGTGTTTGAGATCCCAGATGCGGCGGCGCCGCGCGTCGACACGTCCAGGGGGGCGTGGCCTCGTGCGGCGTCGGAGCGTCACCGACGCGGGCAGACTGACCCCTCCCCGTGTGCTGGAACGCACACGGGGGGGGCGCATATGATGGCAGAACGTGCGCCTCAATGGGTATATGTGGCGCATGCGCCGTAGGGTATACGCGCATGCGCACATGGTCTTACCCGCGCCGGGCAGCCAAAACAACAAATGGAAGCGGAAAAACCGAAATATGTGTTAAGGGGGTGTGATTTGGGAAGGAATGTATCAATATACGTGCATTGCAACTGCACATAGTACATTAAGCATGTGATGTTTTCAGCAAGTGGGTCACATTACCATAAAAGTAGGTGGAAGCCCCCTAGTGGACAGAGACAGATATAGCATTTAAAATAACAAGATACAGCAATATTCACATATTTGTAAGGAGTAAAGACATTTTTCCATAAGCAGTATATGGGTATCTTTAAATTTGAATAAGTATGGAAACATTGCAAATGCTACGACATGGTGTGACATGGTATAACATGATGTTGAAACAGAGCAGAATGACCATGATGTAGGTATATGGTTGGAACCAGGTAGAGAGGGGGTTCCAGAGAACAAAGTACTGTGGAAGCCCATCTCAATGACTGTGGGAACTATAAATCAAGTTCGCATACCCCTGATTCGAAGCCCTCGAGATAGGGCTTGAAATTAAATGCCTCGTTGAGGCCTGGGGGGGATGTGGCATTGAGGTGGAAGATCCATTTAAGCTCACTTTGAAGTAGGGATTTGTTGTAGTCACCCCCACGGTTAGGTGGGGGAATGTGGTCAAGTGCTCTGAATGTAATCTGGGGAGTTGAGTCCTGGTGCACTATTGCACAGTGTCGCCCTAGGGGGAGATCAGGGTCTTTCTGATTGATGCTAAGGGTGTGTCGATAAATGCGTTTCCAGAAGGGGAGCTTGGTTTTCCCGACATAGAAACACCCACACTCACACTCTAGTAGATAGACTATGCCGACTGAGCGGCAGTTGACAAAATGTTGGGGGAAGAAAGGTTGCCCATTGGGTAAGGTGTTAAATCTGTTGGGTTTAGATAGGTACTTGCAGTATCTGCATTTACCACAAGGGAATGTGCCTTTTGTTTGTTTTTGTAAATAGCTAACAGGGGTATATTCACTTCTGATTAGTTTGTCACGAAGGGAAGGAGCTCGTCTATAGGTAAGTAGTGGGTGTACCGGTACGAATGGGGACAATGAGTGATCTGTAGTTAGAATATACCAATATTTCTCTAGAATCTGTGTAATAGATGAATGTTGTTCGCAAAAATTGGTAATGATTCGCAATGGGGTTTGTTTATCTTGTGATTTGGAGGGGAAGAGTAAGGAGTTACGTGTTTTTGATTTCGCTTTTTTATATGCGATTTTCAAAATTTTTGGTGGGTATCCTCGTTCAAGCAACCTATTTCGTAAAACCGAGGCCTCGTTTTCAAAGGAGGCCTCGGTTGAACAGTTGCGGCGGGCACGGAGGTATTGAGCATATGGAATGGAGTTGAGGAGCGGTTCCGGATGGAAGCTAGAGGCAGCAAGGATGGTGTTGCCTGCAGTGGGTTTACGGTATAAATGGCTTTGGATATGACCTTCAGAGTCTTTTATGAGGGTGAGATCTAAAAAGCAGATGGAAGTAGGGCTAGAGGTCATGGTGAATCTCAAATTCAACCGATTAGTAGTATTTAAGTAGGTCAAGAAGTCTTGTAGGGTTTGGCTGGGTCCCTGCCAGACAATAAGGATATCGTCGATGTATCGACGAAAGGTGACAATATGTTTAGTATACATACTAGCTGAAGAGTCTGTAAATAGAAGGCGTTCCCACTCCCCCAAGTACAGGTTGGCGTAGGCCGGTGCGCAACAAGTGCCCATGGCCACGCCCTGTACTTGGAGGTAGTGGGAACCGTCAAATGAAAAAAAGTTGTTGTTGAGAATAAAGTTTAGAGCATTTATGATAAATGTAGAGAGGTCAATGGAGTATAGGGAAGAAGTAGTCAGTATATGTCGGATAGCAGAGAGTCCTAGGGTATGGGGAATCGAGCTGTATAGTGCCTCGACATCAATCGCGACAAGTAAGGTGTCGGGACCGATGGTTAGGGAGGATAAGCTTTGTAAAAGATGAGTGGTGTCTCTTATATAAGAGGGAAGTTGGATAACTAAGGGTTGCAGTAATTTGTCAATGTAGCGACTGAGGTTGTCTGTAAGGGAGCCTCTTCCGGAAACTATGGGCCTCTAGCTTCCATCCGGAACCGCTCCTCAACTCCATTCCATATGCTCAATACCTCCGTGCCCGCCGCAACTGTTCAACCGAGGCCTCCTTTGAAAACGAGGCCTCGGTTTTACGAAATAGGTTGCTTGAACGAGGATACCCACCAAAAATTTTGAAAATCGCATATAAAAAAGCGAAATCAAAAACACGTAACTCCTTACTCTTCCCCTCCAAATCACAAGATAAACAAACCCCATTGCGAATCATTACCAATTTTTGCGAACAACATTCATCTATTACACAGATTCTAGAGAAATATTGGTATATTCTAACTACAGATCACTCATTGTCCCCATTCGTACCGGTACACCCACTACTTACCTATAGACGAGCTCCTTCCCTTCGTGACAAACTAATCAGAAGTGAATATACCCCTGTTAGCTATTTACAAAAACAAACAAAAGGCACATTCCCTTGTGGTAAATGCAGATACTGCAAGTACCTATCTAAACCCAACAGATTTAACACCTTACCCAATGGGCAACCTTTCTTCCCCCAACATTTTGTCAACTGCCGCTCAGTCGGCATAGTCTATCTACTAGAGTGTGAGTGTGGGTGTTTCTATGTCGGGAAAACCAAGCTCCCCTTCTGGAAACGCATTTATCGACACACCCTTAGCATCAATCAGAAAGACCCTGATCTCCCCCTAGGGCGACACTGTGCAATAGTGCACCAGGACTCAACTCCCCAGATTACATTCAGAGCACTTGACCACATTCCCCCACCTAACCGTGGGGGTGACTACAACAAATCCCTACTTCAAAGTGAGCTTAAATGGATCTTCCACCTCAATGCCACATCCCCCCCAGGCCTCAACGAGGCATTTAATTTCAAGCCCTATCTCGAGGGCTTCGAATCAGGGGTATGCGAACTTGATTTATAGTTCCCACAGTCATTGAGATGGGCTTCCACAGTACTTTGTTCTCTGGAACCCCCTCTCTACCTGGTTCCAACCATATACCTACATCATGGTCATTCTGCTCTGTTTCAACATCATGTTATACCATGTCACACCATGTCGTAGCATTTGCAATGTTTCCATACTTATTCTAATTTAAAGATACCCATATACTGCTTATGGAAAAATGTCTTTACTCCTTACAAATATGTGAATATTGCTGTATCTTGTTATTTTAAATGCTATATCTGTCTCTGTCCACTAGGGGGCTTCCACCTACTTTTATGGTAATGTGACCCACTTGCTGAAAACATCACATGCTTAATGTACTATGTGCAGTTGCAATGCACGTATATTGATACATTCCTTCCCAAATCACACCCCCTTAACACATATTTCGGTTTTTCCGCTTCCATTTGTTGTTTTGGCTGCCCGGCGCGGGTAAGACCATGTGCGCATGCGCGTATACCCTACGGCGCATGCGCCACATATACCCATTGAGGCGCACGTTCTGCCATCATATGCGCCCCCCCCGTGTGCGTTCCAGCACACGGGGAGGGGTCAGTCTGCCCGCGTCGGTGACGCTCCGACGCCGCACGAGGCCACGCCCCCCTGGACGTGTCGACGCGCGGCGCCGCCGCATCTGGGATCTCAAACACTGGGGATACTATATTGTGGCCTCCCAGCCACCATCCCCACACCTGGCCCAGCAATCATTACCCAGCTCAGTGCAATTACCCTTTCACCACGGTCTGCACAGCTGATACCCATCAGTATACACTATATTAGCCTCCACAATGGCGGGACTAGACATCACACTTCCCTGCCGGCGTTTGGCTACACTGCAGCACATTGCAAACTCTCCACTACCAGGTAATATCAATACTTTACATTTTGCATCTTTTTGCATCAACCTACTCCCCTTCACTATTTAGTGATATTAATATTACTCTACCTACTCCCTCTATTCCATAGCCATCTATCAGTTCGGGCCCAGGCAGCCATTGCAATCCTCCATTGCATGGCTTGGAGATCTTGCAGCCTTTCAAATGTGTAGCAGCCGTTTGCTTTTAACAGCACAAGATCCACTGTATACTGCATGGACATACTGATACCATACTTTTGTACCTCAAGTCCACTGGGCTTATCCCCAGCTCTTTAACCCTTGCAAGTGAGTACCATTACCATACAGCGGTGCAATTCACAGGTTTATACCCATTAAACACATTATGTTGTATATTAATGACTTTACTCTGTCTTATACAGTACTATTGAGTAAACACAGGAACAGATATTGCCTTGAAAAAGGACGCCCGTCCGAAACATGTCGGCATTTTCCTGAAAGACCCCGATATTATCGCAAGTTGTTGTGCAATTTATGCATTTCTGTACATGTTTATGGTTACACATGAATACCATGTATATATACTGCTTTGTATAACTATATGTCTAACCACTCATTCACTGATTTACCTTGGGCCTGAAGCCCTGAATAAAAAACTTTTTTTCACTTGCATATACTCTCTATGTCTATCTGTTTAAGCTTCTCTTTGGGGTATAGGCCGTGTTCATGCACACTAGGCCTCACAAATTTGCTATTTTTATACGTGAGAAGCGATAGACCCATTTGCCACCACTCACTTGCTCAATAAATATTGTATCTCGATTCATTTATGGTTAAGCCATAACAAAAAACCCCTACCTGAGCAAGCGACTGCTGGCATTTCCTTACCTCATTTATATTCATGTCTATATATATGACCTGATCTAAATACTAAGTTTTGACTTTTGCCTTGTACCTTGACCATTATTACCTTTAACCTGGTTCTGTGATTATCACCCTCACAGTATCCCCCTAATCATCATGGCAATCTTCCTTGGGGAGGATTGGGAGACCCGCATGACTAGCACCTTACAGCAATTTCAATCCAATGAATTTATTGAATCCCAATTACGATTTGTCTTCCTCAACCTTACACATACTGTCCAGAAAAAAGCCTCCCTTTTCTGGCACATCAAGTCCTTTAATGACTATATCACTCACAGTATCAACCCTTTTGGGCTCAGGGTCCAAATTTTTCCTACATTTCAGGACATCCCCCCAGACTTCAAGCAGGCCTGGGAGGGTGTCCTCAAACAATGTTCCACCGATTTGATGAAACTTTTGATACAACAATACGAGACACAGATGTCCGCTCTTGATGCTAAATTAGCACTACTAAATACCCAACTTATACAATTTTTGGATCATCCACTATACAAAACACTTGATCTTCAACTTAAAAAACGTTTTGATAAATTTAACCATGACACTTTGACGCAGAAGGACAAAAAATTCTTCCGCGACAAAAAAGCCTTCCAAGAGGAAAGAGCCTATAAATGGAACGAGGCCAACCGTGCTGTACGCCCACCGGCCCCAGCACGCTTTGCCTCTAAACCTATACCCCCTAAATATGCTGCTGACCGCAACATAGACAATTCACCTGTGGCACCAAAATCCTATCCCACACGAGGCCCACGTAACCCAAAAAGAGGCCGCACACCTAATCTCTCCAGTGACGAGGTCTCCGATCCCGAGGGACCTACCGACGACTCACCGGCCAGAGACCCGTCGGCTGCTCCCTCGTCCTCGAAGACCTCCAGATCACACTCTTTACCCTCATCTTCCCAACACTTTGATTTTTTAGATCTCATGCGAGCTTCACAAAGAATTCAACACAACAACACTTACCAACCAAAAAGAACACCAAGATAACCTCACCGTCTTGCAATATCATCAACCTTTCCAAACACTCACTCACCAAGCATGAAATCTCTGTTCTTGAAAAGGGACTCACTTTCTGTCCTGTATCTCATATAGACAAATTCACTGTCATTAAAGACATTCATTTGTTTGTCCGTAAATTGCTATTACACAGTATATACACACCCAATCCCTTTTCGGATTCCCTTCTACACTCTGCAATGGAAACCACGGCCCTCCAACAGTTAACTGAACTCTTGGACGAAAGTGACAATTCCAACCTAATAGATACTCTTGATCTTGACACTCTCTTAGCCAGCACTGAGGACAATCCTCTCACTCCATCACACCCACCTTCTAAAATAACTATCAAAAAGAAATCCAGTTTTTACCCACCCCCCAGCACCAATCCCCGAGCCGCACTATTCTTGCAGGCAGTCACACGTGAAATCCGTAACCTAAAAATCCATCCCAATCGATCTAAGGCAAGAAACTTTTCATATAATCAACATCTCGCCCTTCAAAATCTCAAAACCAATTCCACGATAATAATAAAACCCGCCGACAAAGGCGGAAATATTGTTATACTGGACAGGGACCACTATACTCAAATGTGCCATGATATCCTTCAGAACAAGGAGTGGTACAAAAAGATCCCCATTTCCTTTATTTCTTCAGCACAACAACAATTATACACACTCATAGATTCTGCCACCACACAAGGGGTACTAGATAAAAATACCAGTGACTATGTTAGAACTAAATTCCCACGTATAGCTACGTTCTATGCACTCCCCAAGGTGCATAAAAACCTACCCAGACCACCAGGCAGGCCCATAGTTTCCGGAAGAGGCTCCCTTACAGACAACCTCAGTCGCTACATTGACAAATTACTGCAACCCTTAGTTATCCAACTTCCCTCTTATATAAGAGACACCACTCATCTTTTACAAAGCTTATCCTCCCTAACCATCGGTCCCGACACCTTACTTGTCGCGATTGATGTCGAGGCACTATACAGCTCGATTCCCCATACCCTAGGACTCTCTGCTATCCGACATATACTGACTACTTCTTCCCTATACTCCATTGACCTCTCTACATTTATCATAAATGCTCTAAACTTTATTCTCAACAACAACTTTTTTTCATTTGACGGTTCCCACTACCTCCAAGTACAGGGCGTGGCCATGGGCACTTGTTGCGCACCGGCCTACGCCAACCTGTACTTGGGGGAGTGGGAACGCCTTCTATTTACAGACTCTTCAGCTAGTATGTATACTAAACATATTGTCACCTTTCGTCGATACATCGACGATATCCTTATTGTCTGGCAGGGACCCAGCCAAACCCTACAAGACTTCTTGACCTACTTAAATACTACTAATCGGTTGAATTTGAGATTCACCATGACCTCTAGCCCTACTTCCATCTGCTTTTTAGATCTCACCCTCATAAAAGACTCTGAAGGTCATATCCAAAGCCATTTATACCGTAAACCCACTGCAGGCAACACCATCCTTGCTGCCTCTAGCTTCCATCCGGAACCGCTCCTCAACTCCATTCCATATGCTCAATACCTCCGTGCCCGCCGCAACTGTTCAACCGAGGCCTCCTTTGAAAACGAGGCCTCGGTTTTACGAAATAGGTTGCTTGAACGAGGATACCCACCAAAAATTTTGAAAATCGCATATAAAAAAGCGAAATCAAAAACACGTAACTCCTTACTCTTCCCCTCCAAATCACAAGATAAACAAACCCCATTGCGAATCATTACCAATTTTTGCGAACAACATTCATCTATTACACAGATTCTAGAGAAATATTGGTATATTCTAACTACAGATCACTCATTGTCCCCATTCGTACCGGTACACCCACTACTTACCTATAGACGAGCTCCTTCCCTTCGTGACAAACTAATCAGAAGTGAATATACCCCTGTTAGCTATTTACAAAAACAAACAAAAGGCACATTCCCTTGTGGTAAATGCAGATACTGCAAGTACCTATCTAAACCCAACAGATTTAACACCTTACCCAATGGGCAACCTTTCTTCCCCCAACATTTTGTCAACTGCCGCTCAGTCGGCATAGTCTATCTACTAGAGTGTGAGTGTGGGTGTTTCTATGTCGGGAAAACCAAGCTCCCCTTCTGGAAACGCATTTATCGACACACCCTTAGCATCAATCAGAAAGACCCTGATCTCCCCCTAGGGCGACACTGTGCAATAGTGCACCAGGACTCAACTCCCCAGATTACATTCAGAGCACTTGACCACATTCCCCCACCTAACCGTGGGGGTGACTACAACAAATCCCTACTTCAAAGTGAGCTTAAATGGATCTTCCACCTCAATGCCACATCCCCCCCAGGCCTCAACGAGGCATTTAATTTCAAGCCCTATCTCGAGGGCTTCGAATCAGGGGTATGCGAACTTGATTTATAGTTCCCACAGTCATTGAGATGGGCTTCCACAGTACTTTGTTCTCTGGAACCCCCTCTCTACCTGGTTCCAACCATATACCTACATCATGGTCATTCTGCTCTGTTTCAACATCATGTTATACCATGTCACACCATGTCGTAGCATTTGCAATGTTTCCATACTTATTCAAATTTAAAGATACCCATATACTGCTTATGGAAAAATGTCTTTACTCCTTACAAATATGTGAATATTGCTGTATCTTGTTATTTTAAATGCTATATCTGTCTCTGTCCACTAGGGGGCTTCCACCTACTTTTATGGTAATGTGACCCACTTGCTGAAAACATCACATGCTTAATGTACTATGTGCAGTTGCAATGCACGTATATTGATACATTCCTTCCCAAATCACACCCCCTTAACACATATTTCGGTTTTTCCGCTTCCATTTGTTGTTTTGGCTGCCCGGCGCGGGTAAGACCATGTGCGCATGCGCGTATACCCTACGGCGCATGCGCCACATATACCCATTGAGGCGCACGTTCTGCCATCATATGCGCCCCCCCCGTGTGCGTTCCAGCACACGGGGAGGGGTCAGTCTGCCCGCGTCGGTGACGCTCCGACGCCGCACGAGGCCACGCCCCCCTGGACGTGTCGACGCGCGGCGCCGCCGCATCTGGGATCTCAAACACTGGGGATACTATATTGTGGCCTCCCAGCCACCATCCCCACACCTGGCCCAGCAATCATTACCCAGCTCAGTGCAATTACCCTTTCACCACGGTCTGCACAGCTGATACCCATCAGTATACACTATATTAGCCTCCACAATGGCGGGACTAGACATCACACTTCCCTGCCGGCGTTTGGCTACACTGCAGCACATTGCAAACTCTCCACTACCAGGTAATATCAATACTTTACATTTTGCATCTTTTTGCATCAACCTACTCCCCTTCACTATTTAGTGATATTAATATTACTCTACCTACTCCCTCTATTCCATAGCCATCTATCAGTTCGGGCCCAGGCAGCCATTGCAATCCTCCATTGCATGGCTTGGAGATCTTGCAGCCTTTCAAATGTGTAGCAGCCGTTTGCTTTTAACAGCACAAGATCCACTGTATACTGCATGGACATACTGATACCATACTTTTGTACCTCAAGTCCACTGGGCTTATCCCCAGCTCTTTAACCCTTGCAAGTGAGTACCATTACCATACAGCGGTGCAATTCACAGGTTTATACCCATTAAACACATTATGTTGTATATTAATGACTTTACTCTGTCTTATACAGTACTATTGAGTAAACACAGGAACAGATATTGCCTTGAAAAAGGACGCCCGTCCGAAACATGTCGGCATTTTCCTGAAAGACCCCGATATTATCGCAAGTTGTTGTGCAATTTATGCATTTCTGTACATGTTTATGGTTACACATGAATACCATGTATATATACTGCTTTGTATAACTATATGTCTAACCACTCATTCACCGATTTACCTTGGGCCTGAAGCCCTGAATAAAAAACTTTTTTTCACTTGCATATACTCTCTATGTCTATCTGTTTAAGCTTCTCTTTGGGGTATAGGCCGTGTTCATGCACACTAGGCCTCACAAATTTGCTATTTTTATACGTGAGAAGCGATAGACCCATTTGCCACCACTCACTTGCTCAATAAATATTGTACTGTCCAAATGAATGTCCATATATAAAGATAAAAATAAATAAATAAAAAACGTGACTAAAACAAAAAAAGAGCTTCCAAAGAAGCATTCAAGGTGCGTTTTGAAAGTGATGCGATATCATGGATTGCAGCATTCACATTGACCACGCAGATGCCATCATCTTTATATTGAATATAAAATGGAGGCTTACCAGAACACTGGTCTTTAAAGCAGATCTAATCAGGTAACAAGTTGATCCAGGGTCATCAGGTGCCGGACTCTCTGCAACCAAATTCTCCTGCTCTCAGGGGCTGAGCGGTGGTTCCACGACAAATATCCCAGGATGTCACCCAAGAAAAGATAAAAAGAGACTCCAGATCGTGTGATACGTTTTCAAAAAGGCCTTTATTCCAACTCATCAGAGCAAAAAAAACAAACTAAAAATCTTTAAAAGGACGCCAGCAGTCTCTTAAAACTGACAGTGGATATCATGGAAAAAAAACTCTACAAACGAGTTTAAAACGCGATCGCGCATGCGCAAGAGTGTGTGGGCGAGGCCTACATACTCTGACATCCCAAGCCTTGTAATATAAGTACTGAAGTTACACCAGGAGCACCTTTGCCTAAACTTAACTTGCTTTAACCTGTGGATTACAAATCACAAGGAATTACTTTAGCTAGCGAAGACAAGAAGATCAAAGACCAAGTACTTTAAGTGAGATCTCACGCATAGCTTACAAAGTAGGGGGAGCTCCCGGGTATATATACGTATATATATATTGTTTGAAATGGTTTATATTGAATTCCATTGTGCTTTCGTCCTATGTTGGGATGACAGCACAATTACTGTAATCACCTCTTTGAATATTTTCACAGTAAAATATATTTCTGGTTAAGTATCTAGTTGTGTGGCATACTGTTTTCTCCCAGAAGGCGGAGCCAGTGGATTCTGAGGTTACAATACAGGTACTTTGCATTGTATTATATTGTATTGTATTGCATTGCACCACAGCTGTGCCAATGGGATTGAGCCAAGTTAGAGGGGTTCATTGGTAGAGTGCAGGCCCAAATCAAACCAGCAGCTCCTTCAGGGGTCAGTGCTACATGTGGGGGCTCGTCCGGGATCCTGTCACTCTGCAAGCAAACCCGCCCACTTGGTGCCACTATGGACCCCGCCACAGTGGTCCAATGGTGCGAAGCACAAGGCACCCGCTTAGAAGCGAGCTTGGCCATTGAACTCCCAGGAGAGGACTGGGGGGAAAAACAAGTTAAGGAGGTTGTGCAAGCCTTGTCCCCAGTCAGGAAGGCCTATGTGGTTGCAGTAAAACCAGATTATGGGACCGATCGAGTGGAGGAAAGGGGTTCCTCCACTACTCGAGTGGAGGAAAGGGGTTCCCAAGAGTTTCCAGGGTACCAGTGTTAAACTGTCTGACAGAACCCAATTCTGCCTGACAGAGAGGCAAGGTGAGGGTCCTGTCAGCTCCAACCAGGAGAAGCCAATCAAAGCAAGAGCTTCCTCCTGGTCACATTCAGCCACAATTGAGCCGGAGCTCCTTACAGCACTAGGACACTTGGTGGCAAAGTGCCAAAAGGGGAACCCTGCATACTCTGGAAATTCCTACCAGAAACTTAGCATCTTCTCAGGGAGGCAACCTGTACCCCTAGAGGAAAGGATATTTGAGGAATAGCTAGAACAGACTACCCAAGCCCTGGATGAGTGGGACATGTCTGAAACACACAAAAAGCAGAGGATTGCTGAGAGCCTGAGAGGGCCTGCTTCAGAAGCTATCCGAAACCTGAAGCTCAGCAAGCAGCACTGCTTGGCTCAGGACTACTTGGATATCCTACAGGATGTGTTCGGGCGGACAGAGAAGGTCTCCTACCTAATTTATCAATTAGAACACACTTATCAACAAGCGGGAGAGAAACTGTCAGAGTACATAGGACGGTTGGACAAAGTCCTGCATCAGATCCTGTTGAAGAAAGGATTAGATCCCAAGGAAGTGGATGACACAAGGGCAAAGCAAGTCTTGAAGGGTGCCCAACCATTGGACCCCATTATGCTCCAGTTAAGGGCCCATCAAGACGGTGAAATCCTCAAGTACCGGGATCTGATCCGGACCGTGCGGGAAGAGGAGGCCATTTTTGAGAGAAAGAGAGATAAAATTCAAGGGCCAAAGTCAGTGGTTGAAATCAGGGCGGCAAGTGCCACATGTGGCGACCCTCAAATAGAACTTCTCCAGACACAGGTGGCACAGTTGATGGAAATGATGGCCCTGTTTACTGCCCGGCACACCGTTCCCACCGATAGGGGAAATCAAGCACCAAAAGAACTGACAAGTCCCACGGCAGTGAAGGAAACCAGAGCCTGCTTTAACTGTGGAGGGGTGGGACATCTTAAGCAGGTGTGCCCAAAAATGATGGGGACAAAATCACCAAAGCCGGCGGAAAACTTCAGAGGGCCCCAGTGAAGGAGTCAACTGGGCGCCCGACTACCATCGTTAACTCCAACCCGACCCGTACGAACCAGACCCCCGGTTACCTGCCGGTCAAACTCAGCTTTGACCCAAGTACAGCAGGAGAGGCTGAGACCTTCGACACTTTGGTCGTGGTGTGCCCTCGTCCCCCAGGGGCTGACAAGAGCTCTCTCATCATTGGGACAAACACTGACTTAGTAAGGAGACTACTTACCCCTTTGGTGCTGAAGGGAAGAACCCTGCCTGCAAAAATGCACCCCATGTTGGCCCAAGTCTACCGAGATCTTAAACAAGAGGAAAAAGCCCCAAAGGAGGGGGTGGGAAAGATCTGGCTTCTGGACAGGAGGGAGAGACTGGTCCAGCCAGGGGAAGTACTCTGTCTGAGGGCCTCCATCAAGCTAAAAACCCGGGTCCTTTCATCGTCCTTGAGACTTCAGACCAAGATGGAAGTGAAGGGTTGGAACTTATCCCTGAAGTCCTGTCCACCAAGGCATTGAAGAGAAAAAAAGGCAAGATCCCAGTCAGTGTTCGCAACACTGCAGCGGTGCCAGTGAGGGTGCCAGCCAGAACACTGTTAGGACAGGTCAGCTCGGCCACCCCAGTCTCGGCATGTGACTTGACGGAAGGACAAACAGCAGAGATCCCTCAGGAAGAATTCTGCCCAAAAAACACGCCTCTTACTCCTGCATGGATGGAAAGAGCTAAAGCCCAACTTCTGAGATGGAGGGCGGCTTTCTCTAAAAGGGAGTTTGATGTGGGGCTGGCGAAGAGTGCAACCCACTGAATTTGGTTGGAGGAAGACAAGCCCTTTCCAGAAAGGGTTAGGTGAATCCCGTTGGGGGATCTTGAAGACTTGAGGGAACAACTGGCTGAACTCAAAAGGACGGGCATTATCCGGGAGTCCAGGAGTCCTTACGCCTCCCCAATAGTGGTGGTCAGGAATAAGAACGGGTCCCTACGACTATGTATCGATTAAAGGACCTTGAACCGGAGGACCATTCCTGACCAGTACAAGTACAAGAGTGGGTACTATCAGATCCCCATGTGCCCCGAAGATAGAGAGAAGACCGCTTTCATCACCCCAGTGGGCTCCTTTGAGTTCAACCGGATGCCGCAAGGCCTGTCTGGGGCCCCAGCAACTTTCTAGAGGTTGATGGAAAAGACAGTGGGAGACATGAACCCGATTGAAGTACTGGTCTACCTGGATGACGTCATAGTGCTTGGAAGAACGTTGGAGGAATATGAAGAACGTCTGGAGAAGGTCCTGAAGAGACTTCACGATAAAGGCCTGAAGCTCTCTATGGAAAAATACCAGTTCTACCAACCCTCAGTGAATTACCTGAGACACATTGTGTCCGAAGAGGGAGTGGCAACCGATCCCGAGAAGTTGGAAGCTGTCACTTCTTGCCCCAGGCCCACCAACATGACTGAACTCAGGTCATTCTTAGGCTTCTGCTCGTACTATAGAAGGTTCGTGAAAGGGTTCACAAAAATAGCCCACAAACTCACTGAGCTTCTGAAGAATCAGGAAGAAGCTGGTGTAGATCCAGGACCATTGGGGAAGCAAAAAGAAGGGCCCAGAAAGAAAAAAAGAGTCCATCCAGGACCAGTGGACTCCAGAATGTGAGGAAGCCTTCAGACAATTGAAGTGGAGCCTTACCACTGCTCCGGTTTTGGCTTATGCTGACCCTGCCAAACCCTACGAGTTACATGTAGATGCCAGTCGAGATGGACTAGGAGGAGTGCTCTATCAGGAGCATGAAGGTCCTCTGCGGCCCATCGCCTATGTGAGCAGAAGTTTGATTCCTGCCGAAAGGAACAATCCGACTCACAAGCTTGAATTTCTGGCTCTGAAGTGGGCAGTGGTAGACAAGCCTTTACGGGGCTGAATTTGTAGTAAATACGGACAACAACCCCCTCACATACTTGTTCACCACCGCAAAGCTGGACACCACTGGCCACAGGTCAACCACCTGCTCTCTTGGCATTTACTTTCAGCCTGAAGTACAGACCAGGGGTTGGTAACTGAGATGCGGATGCTCTGTCAAGAAGGCCGCATGACCCCCAAGATCCCTCAGAATACGGGACTCCGCTTACTCCTGAATAGGTAAGAGCCCTTTGTAAAAGGGTCAAGTCAACACGGGAAAGGCGGGGCCAGAGCGGAAGAAGTAGGATTGTCCTCAGTGGGAGTACCCAGGTGCTATTGCAATGTCTCCCAAGTTGTACAAGAGGGTCTTCCCAAGCTATCCAAAAAAGACCTCAAGAGGGATCAGGAGGAAGATCCACTGTGTGGGCTAATGCTAAAGGCACTGGAGAACCAACAATCTGATGTACTGCAGAAGAACCCCAAGAGAGAAGCCCGGTTACTATTAGACATGTGCGATCAGTTTCGTACGAATCGGAAATTCGTACAAATTTTTCGAAATTCGTACGAATCCGAAGTACGAATTTTTTTGGATACGAATTCTGTACGGAATACGAAATTCCGTTTACGAATTTCGGCTCCAAATTATTTGAATCCAATTACCATTGGTAAATGGATTCGAATAATTTGGAGCCGAAATTCGTAAACAGAATTTCGCCAAATATCGAATTTCAACTAATACGAAAGAAATTATTATAGCGGATATAACGAATGATTCGAAATTCGGCTCCAAATTATTTAAATCCAACTATCAAATATCGAATTTCAAATTTTCAACTAATACGAAAGAAATTATTATAGCGGATATAACGAATGATTCGAAATTCGGCTCCAAATTATTCGAATCCAACTACAAAATATCGAATTTCAAATTTTCAACTAATACGAAATCAATTATTATAGCGGATATAACGAATGAATGATTCGAATTTCGGCTCCAAATTATTCAAATCCAATTACCAAATAATATCGAATTTCAACTAATACAAAAGAAATTATTATAGCGGATATAACGAATGATTCGAATGAATTCGATATTCAGTATAACGAATATTGACACTCTACGAATAATAACAAATTCGTTTTCGGTCCAAATTTCTTTACTACAGAAACATGTGACTGTTGGTTGACCAATCAGAGGTTTTCTTCTGATGCTGAGGCCTACAGGGCACGCCCGATCATATGACTTCCCTTTGTGGGTTAGTTAGTGCAGTGGAGCAGATCACACAATTATTTGTCAGTGCATCTGAGCAAATATCTTCGTGATCCTTTGATTTTCGCTTTTTATTTAAGTTGATATCTCTTGGAGTCTGCAAGTTTATCATCTTTTAGTGCTTAGTTCGTTTCTGGATTTATTCGTTTACTCCGGATTTTGGTGTTAGTTTGCTCATATTTTTTTTTGTCTTTTTTTGACTTGTAAAGGCAAAATGAGCAGCAAACAACAAGGACAAAAAGGCAGTAAGAGTGCTGCTGGGACTGGGAGAGGGAGAGCTATGAGCCGTCGTGTACATCAGCAGCAGGTGGGACGTTCTTTCTCTGCGCCCCCTGAGCTCAGCTCACCTCCCATAAAGCTGAGGCGAACAGGAGTGAAGACTGCTGGTGATAAAGAGCCTGGCAAACAGCAGACATAATTTGCACGTCGCCAGCTGTTCCAGGATTTACCTTCTAGAACCAGCAGCACAGTGACAGTTCATAGAAAAAGTGGCGCTACCACCTCTGCCACTGCTGCTGGTAGCATGGTGCCCATTGGTACCTTTTATGGAAGAGGGCAGGCCAAAGGGGTTCCCAGTGCACATACCTTTGTGCAGCCAAAGCTGGAGATCCTGGCCATGCAGCAGGAAACATGTGAGGAGGCCGAGGCTCATGATGATGTCACCATCAGCACTACAGGGAGCTTGGCAGTGATAAGCAAGGAGGAGACACAGTTTACTGATTCTAAGGATCACTCTTCCCCTGGCAACGTGGAAGAGGTGGAAACAGGCTTTCCTGACGTAGACAAATTGGATTACCAACCCTCTACCCATGTTGGCCCCAGCGACAGCCCAGAATATATCTCCCCTCAGTCCCCACTACTTTTCTCTCCTGATAAGTCCCCTGCCCAAGTTCTTTCAAAGCCTCCAGCATCATGGGCCAATGCAACCATTAGGCCTCAATCCACCACAGCACCCAAAATACCTGGGATGTTCAAGTCTCTTCATCCTGCTCCTGCTGAACCTCAGGAAGAGAGTGTGACCACTGCAGTGGATGCGATTCCATCAGGCACTGTCATTGGTGCTGGCTGCCGTTCCAGCATTTGGCTGCATTTTAAAAGAATTGATGTTGGTCAGAAGGCCAAATGCAATCATTGTGGCAGGGAGATCAGCCGGGGCCGAGACATAGGGCATCTCAGCAACAGTGGCATGAACCAGCACATGCGTGTGCACCACCAAGCAGTGCTGTTAGGGGAGAAAAGTATGGCCCCTCCTCCAATCACCAAAACGGGAACCAATAGTGGCAGCAATATCGGCCAGCTCATTGCAGTTGGAGGAGCACCTTTCAACATGGTAGAAGGTGAGCCCTTCAAGCAATTGATCCAGGCTGTTGCACCACAGTACCGTGTGCCATCACGTAAGACCTTCAGCCAAACTGTGGTGCCAGCCTTATACAGGTCTTGTGTTGGGGTGCTCAAGGAGGAGATTGGAAAGGCAGGTGGACAGGCAGTGCACCTGACCACTGACTTGTGGAGCGCGTGTAGTGCCCAGCACGCCTTCCTGTCCCTGACGGCACATTGGTGGCAGGGCAAGGTGTCCCATGATGTACTAGTTCAAACATCTGGATCCTCGTCAGCAGTTGACAAACAGGGGCAACGTTCCTTCCTCCTGCACGCTGAGGTGCTTGATGAAAAGCACACAGCGCAAAACATCCTGCAAGCCCTGCAGAAAATGTTGTTGCAGTGGTTTGGACAGGCAGACAGCAACAACTACCAGATTGGCTATATTGTCACTGATGGTGGCAGCAACATGCTCAAGCCTGTAAGGGATGGCAGTTTTGTGGGTGTGTGCTGCTCAGCCCACCTTCTCCACCAGGTGGTAACTGACAGTTTTTGGTTGGTTGAGGCCAATTCTGGCGGCGATGGAAGGCTGTCCAAAGAGGTGGACTCTTGTCGGAAGATGGCTGGCCACTTCCATCGAAGTGTGAGGGACAGCCACCTCCTCAGAGTGGAACAGAGGAATGCAGGCCTTCCAGAACACTGCCTAAAACAGGATGTGGGGACTAGGTGGAATTCAACCCTAGCAATGCTGGAACGCATCCTTGAGCAGCAGAAGGCTCTCCATACCATGGCCTGTGATCATAACATTGGCATAGAGAGACCTTTAGGCAGGGAGGACTGGGCCATAATTTGGCAGATTGTGGCAGTCCTCAAACCTTTCCTCTCTGTCACAGAACATCTAAGAGGATGCCAGCATTGGTCATGTGCTCCCACTCTTCAACCACCTTCAGAGCAAATTGGAGCCGTTTAAGTCGGCTGAGGAACCTTTGCCTGGTGGTGGCCCTCAACCTGATGTGTTGGCTCTGCTCAACACATTTCTGATGGAATTGGGCAGGCGCACGCAGGATTTGACCGCCTCTTGCCCAGAACTGATGCTGGCTGCCATGTGTGACCCTCGCATCAAGGGCAAAATGGCTGTGCAGTGCAGTGCTCTGACAACATGGCGGGACAGACTAATTGACAGGGTCCGTCAGAGGGAAAGGCAGATGGTAAGGCCGCTAGAGCTAGGAGAGGAGGAAGAGGAGGAAGAAGATATTGAACACCCCCTCTCCCATGCAACATTGATGACATCTGGTAAAGTGAGCAGAGCTCCTGCCAGCGGTCGCGGAGCATCTTCTGTCTTGGCTGAGGCACTTGACACCCTAATGGGAACCTCCAGCATAGTGCGCCCCAAGAAACCCATTTCAGCAAAGGAGGTTGTCATGTCCTATTTGTCAGCCCCACCAGTGCACCCCACCACAGATCCAATGTTTTTTTGGCAGGAGAAGAGCTAGGAGTGGCCTGCCCTCGCAGATATTGCCAAGGAGCTACTGTCCTGCCCTCCGACAAGTGTCCAGACTGAGCGGGTGTTTTCTGTGACGGGAAACATCCTGTCACCCCAAAGATCACAGTTGTCCCCCCAGCTAATGGAGCAGTTAGCATTTTTGAAAATCAATTTGCCAAAGCTGGGGTACCCCTCCCTCACTCTGGACATTCCTTGAACTGACTGTCTGCAGCAGAGATGGCCACTTGGTCTTAGTTTGCCCCTGTCCCTCCCCACAATCACAGTTTATTAAATGCCCAAAAAATATTTATACTCAATTGTTGTTCAATGTGCCAAATTTAATTATACAATAATCCACAAGCTGGTAAACGCTGTGCCCTGATGTTCCCCAATGTACCCCAATATGCCCTGATGTGCCCCAATATGCCCTGATGTGCCCCAGTATGCCCTGATGTGCCCGAATATATTTGGGTGGGGGAGGGGGGGGGGTAAGGGGATTGTTTTCTGCCATTGCAGAAGGGAACTAATACTGTTAAGTTATTATTGTTGGAGTTGCTTTATGCTTTTGAGAGACCTAATAAACATTTCTATGTACAGTAGTGTCTGTCACATTATTCTGTCCTATGTCTGGCTAGCTATCTTGGATGGGGGACAGAATGTACAGCTCGCTTTGCAACACTCCTTTTGAGTTGCGGAGCAGGCAGAGGGATCTGTGGATCACAAACTTTTTATTTCTGTGTCAACGGCTTATAACAGTGTGTCTGCCTCAACAAAATCAAGCACTAAAGACTGATTTTATTAGTCAATTTTTTTTTTATTTTAACAGACAAAAGTAGAAAAAAAATATATATTAACACAACATATGTACATTAGAAAACAATTAGCTGCCTTGGGTCCTGGAGCAGAGGTTTAGGAAGGAGAGGGTTCTCGGCTGCTCGGAGTGGTAGAGCTAGTACCAGGCAATGGAGCATTGTGTCTGGAAATTGCTTCCATCAAAGACAGTCTACAATGCTCCATTGCCTGGTTCTGCTGTCGGTTGAACCGGACCAACATCCTCTCCATGTCATCTGTATGGTTCCTTATTGTAAGGTGGAGGGTCCGGTTCAACCTCCGAATGTCCCGAGACATTTTCTTGTTGTCAGCGGCCAGCCTGCAGATCTCAGACAGGAGGACACTTGTCGGTGGCAACAGCTGTGGCTGCTCCTGTAGAGGGCGAGGCACAATAGGGGCAGCTTCCTGTAGCCATGACGATGAGAAGCCTGGAGTCTGCTGGTCCATCAAAGGGGTCAGCTCTGGCTCATCCCGGAGATCAATGCCCTCGCCAATAGGTGTCGGTGAGCGATGCGGGCTGCACTGCGCTCTCCCCTCTGACAGGTCTTGTTGATCTGAAATAGACGAGATAGCCAATGTTGATGATAGCATTCAAAGAAATTGATTTCTAGAGATTAGAATAAAAATATTTTTTTTTACTTTTTATTTTGACATAGTCCTTTAAAAAATAAATACATTTTGTGTCACATATATTCCTATTACAAGGAATGTAAACATCCCTTGTAATAGAAAAATGAATGACAGGTCCTCTTTAATGTGAAATCTGGGGTCAAAAAGACCTCAGATCTCATATTTACACTAAAATGCAATAAAAAATTAATATAAAAAGAAATGTCATATTCTCCACCCCCCAAAAAAAATGCCCCTTTAAGACTGGAGGGCAGAAGTGGACCTGATCGTCTCCACCGCTACTGGTAAGCGGCAGAGGCGACCGGAGCATGGTGGGCCTCTCCTGCCCCTGATAAAAGTGAACTTGCGGCAAGTCCGCCGCAGTGACCACTTTTATCTGAAAGAGGACCGCCCACTGAAGAAGATACCGGGGTTATGGCAGCTATCTGCTGCCATAACAATGGTGGTCCTCTTCAAACAGCCGACATATAACTGCGGCGGGTGGTCCTTCCTTAAGTTGTTAAGGGAACAGGTTTGTTTTTTTTAGGTAACAAACGCTTTAAATAGAAATAGGTTTGTTTTTCTCTTCATTATATAGCAAATATTTTATTTTCGCTACTCTTTTCTAAGTTCCACCCTAGTTACTGGTGGCCGATTGTAGTGGCGGTCAGATACTAAGATCAGATGCATTTCCAAATATTGTAGTAATAGAATAAACAATTATAGGTTACAATATTAACAGTGGGGTCTATTTACTAAAGGAAAATACACTTTCCACTACAAGTGCACTTGGAAGTGCAGTCGCTACTCGCTGTAGATCTGAGGGGGACATGCAAGGAAAAAAAAAAAGAAGAATGTTTGCTTGTACACGATTGGATGATAAAATCAGCAGAGTTTCTCCTCAGATTTACAGCGACTGCAATTCTGGGGAGGACTTCCCCTCCAGCTGTTTGTAATAACAGACAAGCGGCTGCTTAGCCAGATCGGTTGTTAAAAAACGGTACCGGGTGATGTCTGCCGCTGCAAGCATCACCCCAGTACAACACCTTGAAGCACTATATTGGTAAGTTTGTCAACGATAATGATTATTACAAAAAAGTGGCCACCAATAATCGATCGACCCCTAGTTTGAGGTGTGTGTGTGTATGAACTTAAAAATGGATGGTTGTTAAATAGCTTTTTATGTGTTTTATAATGCCTGTTTGTAAAGTGTGGATGATGATGGTGCCTTGTGTCCTGTTTCTTTATATTGGCAGCTTGCGTATTCTAGTACTTACGTTGAGGAGTAATGGGCCTCTGCTTCCTGATAGAAGGAGCTGATGCTGGAGGCGGGTCCGGGATATGGCGGCTCAGGCTTTCTGTTAAAGATAGAATAAAAGAGTTATGGTAACCACTTCTGGACCAAGCCTATTTCTGACAGTTATTGCTTACAATTTAAAATCAACATTTTTTTTCTAGAAAATTACTGAGAACCACAAACATTATATATATATATATATATATATATATATATATATATGTATTTGCATAGCGGCCTTTCAAAAGCAATTTTAGGTGAAAAATTTACTGAATTAAAAAAATTAATTTACAGTAAATTTATTTAGCCCAATTTTTGGGGATATTGCGATAGGCGATGTTACTCCAAGTAAATTGATATTGAACGCTCTTGGAATGATACGGTAAACTACGGTACTTAAGAATCACTATAGATGAGCATGGAATTTTTGTTTTACGATTACCAGTTTAGAGTTACAGAGGAGATCTTTTGCTATAATTATTTCTCTCGATGTGAGGATCGTGGCAATACCTCACAAGTGTGATTTGAACAACATTTACATTTGTGGGCGCCACGTATGTGTTTTCTTTGGTCAGCGAGCATGCGGGGCACTTGCAAATATTTTTTTTTGTTCTTATTTGTTTATTTTTTCCAGTTTTACTTTAAAAAAAATACCAATCCCCAAATCCCTCCTTTGCATGTGCAAGTATTCAAAAAGCAAAAGTCTGCATATTTGAATACTGTGGATTTTTTCATATCGGCACCATTGGCAGCCAAGTAATCGAGTATGTAACTTCTGAGTTACTGTGTTGGAGACTCGATTGAAGCCGATTTCAGCTTTGTTCGCGACTCTGCCATGCCGGCGGACATCCTGGCTGGACGCTCCAGACAGGAGACCCGGGCGAAGCGGTGGAAGGTTGCGGGCGGGGGGCTTGTCGTGTCCTCACCCACTCCTTATGATGACAGCTGAGCAGCTTCTGAGCCGCTTCGGTTGTTATCATAACAATGCCGACCACCAGATCTAAAAAGCGGTACCGGGGTGACGGCTGCAGCTGCTTATCACCCCGGTACAACCAACCACTTCCTCCAAAGCGCTGTACAGATACATTGTTTTGCGGGAAGTGGTATGCTACAGGACTTATTTTAGCTTTATTTTTATTTTTTTATTGCACGGTGTGCCAGGTATTGGCTGAAAACAAACAGCTAATCTCTCAGCCAGAGAATGGACGGCAGAGGATTGTCACCCGGCTTCGGCAGCACAGCAGAAGCCAGATGTCGTAAATCTGACTTCATAACAAAAAAGGATCCTAGCAAGTCCCAGGTAAGAGGACAAATCATTGCTATATGGTTTGTGCTTTGACAGCCCCTCCTCTTTTATTTCTCAATCCCATTCTTACATCAGTTTCCTCAGTCCCCTGGCATATCACAATCCCCCTTCACATCACAGTTTACAGTAGTTTTCTGAACCTCCCTTCACAATGGTATCTTAACCGCTTAAGGACCACCTCCTGCACATATACGTCGGCAGACTGGCAGGGCTGAGCACATTAATGTACAGGTACGTTGTCCTTTAACAGCCCGGCCGTGGGTCGCGCGCACGCCGCTGAGCTCCGTGACCGCGGCCATGGGACCAGCGGACCCGATCGCCGCTGATGTCCCATGATCGGGTTACAGAGCTGAAGAACGGGGAGAGGTCTGTGTAAACAAACCTCTCCCCGTGCTTCCTAGTGACACTGTCATAGGGAAAGACGATCAGTGACATCACATGCCAAGCCACACCCCCAGACAGTTAGAAAACACACACAGGGCTCACTTAACCCCTCCCCCATCGCTAGTGGTTAACTCCTTCACTTCCAGTGTCATTTACACAAGAATCAGTGCATTTAAATAGCACTGATTGCTGTATAAATGACAATGGTCCCAAAAATGTGTCAAAAATGTCGCAGTCATAATAAAAATCGCTGATCACCGCCATTACTAGTAAAAAAAAAAAAAATTTATAAAAATGCTATAAAACTATCCCCTACTTTCACATCCACTCTTCCTCTCCCCTTCACGCCTCCTCTCCCCTCCGTGCTTCCTCTCCTCTCTACGCTTCCTCTTCTCTACTCTCCCCTCCACACCTCCTCTCTCCTCAACCCCCCACTGATACTCCTCTCACCCCCACTCCTCTCCCCTCCACTCCTCCGCTCCCCTCCACGCCTCTCCTCCCCTACACTCCTCTGCTTCCCTGAGTCCCCTCTACTCCTCCTCTCCCCTGAGTCCCGTCCACTCCTCCGCTCCCCTCCATGCCTCTCCTCCGCTACACTCCTCCTCTCCCCTGAGTCCCCTCCACTCCTCCGCTCCCCTCCACTCCTCCGCTCCCCTCCACTCCTCCGCTCCCCTGAGTCCTCTCCACTCTCACTCACAACAACAACTCTCAAACCAACATTCTCACTCACAACACTCACACATCCATTCTCACTCCCAGACATTCTAATTTCACCAAAATCACAAAAACAACCACAACTCCAACAATACCACTCTCTCTTCTCTGCTCTGCTTTCTGCTCCTCCCTCACCACACCACAGTCACACGGCCTCTCAAAATTACATACAGGGGCGGAGACTATAGCCACATGTCAAAAACAAAAGTAAAAAAAAACGAGATTTCGAATAGTTACGAATAACAGCGATGTACTAGAAAAGTACGAATCCATTCGAAGCACGCAGCGCCGCAGCGCCACTGTCAGACATGTAAATTTACGAATCAACGACCAAAAAGAAAAAAAAGTTACGAATGTACAAATCCATTCGAAGCACGTTAGACAGCGCCATTGTCAGAGACACGTAAAATGACGAATCAACAAAAAAAAAAAAAGTTACGAATGTACGAATCCATTCGAAGCACGTTAGACAGCGCCATTGTGAGAGAGAGACACGTAAAATGGCAAATCAACAAACAAAAAAAAGTAACGAATTTACGAATCCATTCGAAGCCCGTTAAGCAGCGCCATTGTAAGAGACACGGAAAATTACGAATCAACAAACAAAAAAAAAAAGTTACGAATGTACGAATCCATTCGAAGCACGTTAGACAGCTCCATTGTGAGAGAGACATGTAAAATGACAAATCAACAAACAAAAAAAGTAACGAATTTACGAATCCATTTGAAGCACGTTAGGCAGCGCCATGTCTACACAATAAACTTTTGTTATGTAACCTTAATACGTTTTCGGATAATTCTTTATTATTCGTAGAGTGTCGCTATTCGTTAACCAAATTAACAAATTGTACGAAATCCGTATTTCGTACGAATCCAAATTAAATTCCGTATACGAATCACGAATTACGAATTTTTTCGAATACGAAATAAAACGGAACGAAACGAAAACATTTTTTGACGGATCCCATGTCTAGTTACTATTGAAATAATGGGATCGGCTGCAATTACAACAAGGGGTGGTCTACTGAAGGGGCCCCTCTGATGATCCTGAAGAAAAGTGGCAATTGCTCCTGCCGGAGAAACACAGAGAGAGGGTGCTGATCGCTCTGCACGACCATCATGGTCACTTGGGAGCCGAGAGGACTCTTCAGCTAGTAAGGGACAGGTTCTACTGGCCTCACATGAGGAAAGAAGTGGAGAGCTATTGTCATTCCTGCATACATCGGAAGACTCTGCCCCAGAGGGCTGCCCCAATGGGCCACTTGGAGAGCCAGGGCCCAATGGACCTGGTCTGCATAGACTTTCTTTGTTTGGAATCCGACCTGAGTGGACAGAGGGACATCATAGTGGTAACAGATCACTTCAACCGCTATGCCCAGGCATTCCCTACAAGAGACCAGCAAGCAACCACAGTGGCAAAGACTCGTGGAAAAGTTCTTCATCCATTATGGCCTACCTCAACGGATACATTCGGACCAAGGAAGAGACTTTAAGAGCACGTTGATAAAAAGACTGTTGGATCTACTAGGCTTACAAAAGTCCAGGACTACTCCCCATCACCCACAAGGGGACCCTCAACCAGAAAGGTTCAACAGGACTCTCCTGAGCATGTTGGGGACGTTAACTGCAGAACAAAAACCCATTGGAGTAGACGCATCACTGCACTGGTTCATGCCTACAACAGTACCAAAAGTGACACCACTGGGTATTTACCTTACAGACTGATGTTCGGCCGTGAAGCCCGACTACCAGTGGACTTAGCCTTTGGTAGCTCCTTGGACCACACATCAGAGACCTCCCATCGAGGGTATGTGGACAGACTGCGGAGGAACTTGAAGATAGCTTATGAGCAGGCTCAAGCCACCTCGAACTCCAGAGAAAATAGGAACAAGAGGAACTTTGACTTAAAAATAAGAATTCAGGATCTTCAACCAGGTGACCGGGTTTTGCTGAGGAATCTAGGCATCCCAGGCAAGCATAAATTGGCTGATCCCTGGAGATCACAGCCTTATGTTGTGTGTAGGAAGCTCCCAGGGCTCCCAGTGTATGAAATCAAGCCAGAACGGAACACTGGGCCAGTGAAAACTTGGCATCAGAACCACCTCTTACCCCTCACAGAGGCAGTCAGGATGAGTCCAGAGGAGGAACTGCCATCCACATCCACCGATGTGCGTAGGCCAATAACCAGATCTCAGCCTGCACTCTCTACAGATGACGATGAGAAAGCGGAGATGAGTTGGCTGTGGCCTCCGGAAACTTCAGAGACATATGCTGATATCTCTTTAGAAGTAGAAGAGGATAATAACGGAACTTTTAGGGCAGAGGCCCCAGAATTTGTGCCGGCAACTCATCACGCAGAAGAGCCCAGTACTCCTATTTACTCTCCATCTTTAGCCACTGAGAGGAGGGATGAAGACATTTGTCCTAAAGGAATAGATACCACGAAAATGCAAAGGACAAAGAGAGACATTCGTCCGCCACAGAGACTCACTTATGATCCTTTGGCGAATGCTCTGAAGCATCTCAGTTTGTCAGCAGGAGAAACCCTGAACTGCCTGGTCCCTCTGCTTCTGATTCAGTAAGGGACAACCCCAACTCACCCCTTGGCACATCTGTACCAGACACGGTAGTAGCAGCTGTGAGTGCACAGGACAGCTCCCCATCACATGACAATTGGTGGGAAGCTTCTCTGTCTGTATTGTATGACCGTATAGAGGCTAAAATACAGGATAGCGTTAACATTTTGAACCTCTTTGGGGACCAAATAGACAAAGTAGGGGGAGTACTGACATCCTTGTTTATTAATATGTGCTGCATGTAATAATCAAAGTCTATGAACATTTTCTATGGCTTAGTATTTGGCGCCATCTAGCGGCCAAATACTGGTATTGAACTTAAGTGATTATTACTGTAGAAAAAGCACAAAAGACTAATACAGGAAGTGACTGTTGTTTTGATCAGAAGGTTGACCTTTTTACCCAGAAGGCTTGGCGACCTACCCATGAACACTCTCTCTAGCAGTGCATGCTGGGTAGGGCATAAAAGGAACCCGAGCGGCCATTTTAGGCCTCTTGGGATCGCATGGCCTGCCTGTGAGGATCTGTGCAGAGGCCTCCCGGAGACAGCGGCCTACATCCTTTACGTAGCGCAGCCCATTTGTGCAAGTGACCTGATGGTGCCAGAGAGACAGTGGCTGGATTGAAGAGATCCAGGGACACTCGTTTGAGCATCGGAGGACAGGGCTCACCCAGCGGAGCTGAACGGAGCGATGGGGCCAGCTGAAGGAGAAGCAAGCTGCAGTCACCGGGCCAAAGCTTCTACACGGAGCTCCGATCCAGTTTGTGAGCGGGTTACGGCCCACAGTTTGTCAACTTTCACATGCAGTTAGACTCATACACAGGCCTCACTGGGATTTATAGTTCCACGGAGGAAGAGCAGAATAACTGACACTGAGCAGGCTTGAGGCCTACCTACTCTGACATCCCAAGCCTTGTAGTATAAGTGCTGAAGTTACACCAGGAGCACCTTTGCCTAAACTTAACTTACTTTAACCTGTGGATTACAAATTACAAGGAATTACTTTAGCTAGCGAAGACAAGAAGATCAAAGAGCAAGTACTTTAAGTGAGATCTCACGCACAGCTTACAAAGTAGGGGGAGCTCCCGGGTATATATATGTATGTATATATATATATATATATATTGTAGCAGAGCGTCCCAGAGAGAGCCAGGAGAAGTCCTGTTCGGAGTTTATACATCTCCCAGGCTCCTCTCATATACATTCAGAGGTCTCTGAGACATGATCCAGTTCGGATCTTAGTCCTCCTTTCCAGGCTAATTTAAGCTCACCTGAGCAAACAGCCTTTGCTCTCTGCCTGGGACACACAAACAGGGATGGTTTGTGAGGAGCCAAAAGGTTGGTAAAACCCTTTAAAAACTCTTTACAGAAGCTGACAAGCGGTAGGCTTGCTCAGCTTGATAGTTAGAGACGGTGTATGTTATAGTTAGAGCCGAGACACGGCTAGGACTTTTGTTTGGTTATTTCTGTTTTGAGGTGTTTTCTGGAAGACTGTGCAGCACCTGTGTATGGACTTGTATTTAAATCAAATAAACCCAACACTGTTTTCACTACCTCAAGTGGATTTGGTATCTGTGCCTTACTAAACAGCCCATCCCAGTGAGCTTTGTACCTGCTACCTGTCCCCCAGGTTACATATGGTGGATTTCAGCGGGCAGCTGTAGTAAGTTACTACTTAAAAGGCCAGTACCTAGAGTGACTAAACATGGAGGAAATCCTAAAACAATTGATATCCAACGCTGCACTGCAGCAAGCAAACCCTGTACAGCAGAAAACAAGCGCTGCACTCCACGCTGAACAGCAGAAAACAAACGCTGCACTCCATGCTGCACAACAGCATGCAAACGCTGAACAGCAGAAAGCTAATGCTGCACTCCACGCGGCACAACAGCAAGCTAATGCTATCGCACAGGAACAAACGCAGAGGCTGTTTGAACAGCTAGCCACTGATGCAAAAGCAGATAGGAAAACCTTGTCTGAGGTTGTGGAGACAATAGCACAGTGGTCACCTGCTAACGTTGATAATGTTGGAGACAAGCCCTCAGCCATCCATGTGGCTCGCTTTTTGTCTAAGATGACTACAGATGATGATCCAGAGGCCTTTCTGCTAACATTTGAACGGACCGCTGAGAGGGAAGGTTGGCCTAAAACCCAGTGGGCAGGACTGGTCGCCCCGTTGCTTACTGGGGAATCGCAGAAGGCCTACTATGATTTGGAGTCAGCAGAAGCAGCAGACTATGAAAAGGTCAAACAGGAAATACTGGCACGACTTGGTGTCACTTTGGCAGTTCGAGCACAGCGGGTCCACAGCTGGTACTTCCAAGACGAGAAGCCTCCAAGATCGCAGATGTTCGACCTAATTCACCTGGTGAGGAAATGGCTACAGCCGGAGTCCCTGTCTGGGCCACAAATAGTGGAACGTGTGGTCATGGACCAGTTTCTGAGGTCACTACCCATTTCCCTGCAGGAGTGGGTGAGTCAAGGAGACCCCAATTCGGCAAACCACCTGGTGGAACTTGTTGAAAGGTATTTTGCTGCAAAGAACCTGGTCACCACCCCTACAGCCGCACGGACTTTCCGCCCAAAGCCACGGTCTCCCCAGGCAACCGGTAAGACTGTTCCAGGGGAAGTGGGTGGTAAGCATGGCAAGGAAATAGGGGGGAGGATTTTTGGTGCCAGGACTGAAGCTTGGCATCCCAAACAAGGGAAGCCAGTGCCTGTCAGCAAACCAAACTGGGGAAACGTCAGGTGTTTTTGTTGCCAAGAAATGGGACATGTTGCGGCAAATTGTCCATTGACAGATGAACCAATGCAGTGTGATTTATCTATTAGAAGGCAGTCTATGTTTGCAGCGGTTTCATGCACTGCAACCCCAAATATGAGAAAACCAATGTGCCAAATGACTGTGAATGATAAGCCTATTACAGCCTTGCTGGACTCTGGAAGTCTAGTGACTTGGTTACAGCTGAAATGATTGAACCTGTAAATTATCATGCTAAAAATGTTGCTGTGATCTGTATACATGGGAATACCCGGGAGTATCCTGTAACCACTGTTCAGTTTAAAACTGGTTTAGGTACGGTGACCCATCCGGTTGGACTTGTTCCTCACTTGGTGCATGAGGCCATCATTGGTAGGGACTTCCCTAAGTTTTGGGAACTGTGGGATCATCCCAACTCGGTTGCAGTACCTGACTCAGTCGCAGAGCCAGAATTCCTGGCCACTACTGACAAGGTGGGTTCAGGGGACTCTTCTCAGGGCTCCCCGGCTTTTCCTCTATCGGTTATGGCAGGAGAGCTGGAGGACCCTGAGGAGGTCCCCACTACCAGTAGAGCCGGACAGCCATCTGCTGACCCCGAGCCTATATTAGAGTTTGATGACCTTGTTGTGCATAAGGAAAATGTTGGTACTGAGCAGAGAGAAGACCATACCCTTTCCAGGGCCTGGGAAAATGTAATAGTGATTAATGATGTACCTGTCGAACCCGGGGACAGGCCCTGTTTTCCTTATTTCAGCAGCAATGAGGATTTACTGTATTGTGTATGTAAAATGAATGATGAAGTGGTTGAGCAGTTGGTGGTCCCTAAGCCATACAGACGGCTGGTGTTAGAACTTGCCCATGGGCACTTGCTAGGAGGCCATTTAGGGGTTGAAAAAACTACTGAAAGGGTGTTGCGCAGGTTTTACTGGCCCGGGATACAGAAAGATGTTAAGAATTACTGTCAATCCTGTCCTGTGTGTCAGATGTCAGCCCCCCTATCCCACTTCCGAAGTCCTTTAGTGCCCTTGCCTATCATTGAAGTGCCCTTTGAGAGGATTGCCATGCACCTTGTGGGCCCACTTCCCAAGTCTGCCTGGGGTCATCAGCATATCCTCGTAATCATGGATTATGCTACCCGTTACCCTGAAGCAGTTCCCCTACGTGCCGCGTCTGCTAAAAACATTGCCAAAGAACTGTTTATGGTGTTCAGTCGGGTTGGCATCCCGAAAGACCAGGGCACCCCGTTTATGTCGCGAATAACTAGGGAGCTCTGCAAGTTATTTAAGGTGACGCAGCTGCGAACCTCAGTGTATCATCCTCAAACGGATGGCTTAGTGGAACGCTTCAATAAGACGTTAAAGAGCATGTTAAAAAAGGTTGTGGACAAGGATGGGAAAAACTGAGACTTCCTGATACCATACTTGATGTTTGCCATCAGGGAGGTTCCCCAGTCCTCTACAGGGTACTCCCCATTTGAGTTGCTTTATGGGAGACACCCTCGGGGACTCTTAGACATAGCCAAAGAAACTTGGGAGGGAGAACAAACACCCCATAAAAGTGTCATTGAGCATATTGCCCAAATGCAGGAGAGGATTGCAGCAATCATGCCAGTGGTAAAAGAACACTTACTGCAGGCCCAGGCAGCCCAACAGAGAATATATAACAGGGGGGCACAACTCCGTGTTTTCTCACCTGGTGACAGGGTCCTGGTGTTAGTTCCCACTGTTGAGAGCAAGTTCCTGGCTAAGTGGCAGGGTCCCTTTGAAGTAATTGAGAGAGTCAAGGAGGTCAACTACAAGGTTTATCAACCAGGGAAAAGGAAGCCCGAACAGGTTTACCATATAAACCTGTTAAAACCCTGGAAGGATAGAATAGCGTTAACTGCGAGGCCTCTCCCAGTAACGCCTAAGGGTACTGAGTCCCCTCTCATCCCTGAGGTCACGGTTCCAGACACCCTCTCATATTCCCAAAAACAGGACACTAGAGAATTCCTGATAAGAATAGAGAGAAGTTTTCAGAGTTACCTGGCACGACTTCAGCAGTTCAGCATGACATTGTTACTGAACCTGGGGTACGTGTCAAGCTCAAACCTTACCGAATTCCTGAAGCAAGGAGAAAGGACATCAGCAAGGAAGTTAAAAAAATGTTGGAGCTGGATGTCATTGAGGAATCCAATAGTGACTGGTCTAGCCCCATAGTGTTAGTCCCAAAACCGGATGGCACGTGGAGGTTCTGTAACGACTTCAGGAAACTTAATGCGGTGACAAAGTTTGACACATACCCAATGCCCAGAGTAGACGAACTTATAGACCGACTTGGCAAAGCTCGCTATCTTACCACTTTGGACTTGACAAAAGGGTATTGGCAAATACCCCTAACTGGTAGCGCCAAAGAGAAGACTGCGTTCGTGACCCCAGACGGTTCCTTTCAATATAAAAAAAAAATGCCTTTTGGGTTGCAAAATGCCCCCGCAACATTTCAGAGGGCCATGGACAGGACCCTAAAACCCCACCGACGATATGCAGCAGCCTATCTAGATGACATAGTGGTACATAGTACTGATTGGGAGTCTCACTTGCCTCGTGTCCAGGCTGTTGATTCCCTCTTCAAAGAAGGTTTTACGGCAAATCCAAAAGAATGTGCCATTGGTCTAGAGGAAGCCAAGTATTTGGGCTACACTACTGGCCGTGGTGTCATAAAACCACAAGTGAGTAAAATAGCAGCCATCCAGGAATGGCCACGCCCTGCAAACAAAAAGCAGGTCAGGGCCTTTCTTGGTATTGCGGGGTATTATAGAAGATTTATCCCAAATTTTGCAACTATAGCTGCCCCTCTGACAGACCTTACGAAAGGGAAAGACTCTGTAATGGTGAAATGGTCCCCAGTAGCAGAGGAGTCTTTCCAGGTCCTGAAGAAGGCTCTGTGTGCACAGCCAGTACTGTACTCTCCCGATTTCTCCAGAGAGTTTTTGGTTCAGACGGATGCGTCTGATGTTGGTATCGGGGCGGTACTGTCACAGGTATACAATGGGGAAGAACACCCTGTCGTGTACCTAAGCAGAAAGCTCAATGACCATGAGAAAAAGTATGCAGTCATTGAAAAAGAATGTTTAGCCATAAAATGGGCCGTGGACGCACTCAGATACTATTTATTAGGGCGCCAGTTTGACTTAATAACTGACCATGCTCCCCTGAAATGGATGGCCCAAAAGAAGGAGACTAATAGACGGGTGAACCGGTGGTTTTTGGCTCTACAGGATTACTCCTTCACCGTAAAACACAGGCCAGGTGTGGAGATGGGAAATGTAGATGCCCTGTCCCGTGTTCACTCCTGTTGGGCCACAGGTGTTCCAACCCTGGGGTTGAAACAAGGGGGGAGGATATGTAGCAGAGCGTCCCAGAGAGAGCCAGGAGAAGTCCTGTTCGGGGTTTATACATCTCCCAGGCTCCTCTCATATACATTCAGAGGTCTCTGAGACATGATCCAGTTCGGATCTTAGTCCTCCTTTCCAGGCTAATTTAAGCTCACCTGAGCAAACAGCCTTTGCTCTCTGCCTGGGACACACAAACAGGGATGGTTTGTGAGGAGCCAAAAGGTTGGTAAAACCCTTTAAAAACTCTTTACAGAAGCTGACAAGCGGTAGGCTTGCTCAGCTTGATAGTTAGAGACGGTGTATGTTATAGTTAGAGCCGAGACACGGCTAGGACTTTTGTTTGGTTATTTCTGTTTTGAGGTGTTTTCTGGAAGACTGTGCAGCACCTGTGTATGGACTTGTATTTAAATCAAATAAACCCAACACTGTTTTCACTACTTCAAGTGGATTTGGTATCTGTGCCTTACTAAACAGCCCATCCCAGTGAGCTTTGTACCTGATACCTGTCCCCCAGGTTACAATATATATATATATATATATATATATATATATATATATATATAATATTTATATATATATTGTTTGAAATGGTTTATATTGAATTCCATTGGGCTTTCGCCCTATGTTGGGATGACAGCACAATTACTGTAATCGGCTCTTTGAATATTTTCACAGTAAAATATATTTCTGGTTAAGTATCCAGTTGTGTGGCGTACTGTTTTCTCCCAGCAGATGGAGCCAGTGGATCCTGAGGTTACAATACAGGTACTTTGCATTGTATTATATTGTATTGTATTGCATTGCACCACAGCTGTGCCAATGGGATTGAGACAAGTTAGAGGGGTTCATTGGTAGAGTGCAGGCCCAAATCAAACCAGCAGCTCCTTCGGGGGTCAGTGCTACACGTAAAAAAAAAAAAAAAAAAAAAAAAACTTAGATGTGATCGAATTCCACCAAAAGAAAGCTCTATTTGATTGAAATAATGACAACAATTTTATTTGGGTACAGTGTCGCACAACTGTGCAATTGTCAGTTAATATAACGCAGTGCAGTATCGCAAAAAAAGGCCTAATCAGGAAGGGGGTAAAACCTTACGGAGCTCGAGTGGTTAATATATCTATTCAAATATACAAATGCTCCATCTCCCAGGCTGAGGGTCGAATTTTTTTTCATGTGCCTTTTATTCTTTACTTGATCCTGTTTTTGGTCCTAGTGTAGTGTGTTTAAAAATGGGGTGGGAGCAGGGCTCAAGTCCTGCGGGAACGCATGGGAACGGAGTTCCTGTACTTTTTCCACAACAGGAACTCAGTTCCCATTAGCCGCCATGTCCTGCAAGACTTTGAAGTATGCAAGCTGTGTGGCAGGTGCTACACCAGCAGCTGCCGACACAGCTCACAATAGTAAGTGCCGCACACCTGACCATTCAGGCATTGCCAGGAGGGGGACCCATGACAGCTTCCGCTTCGATCTACCTGTCAATCACAGCTATCTGACCAGTAGATCAGGTCCCTGCTGCTTAGAGATTGTATTTAGTCAGACCTCTCGTGATGCCGCCGGCCCCTCCTGATTTTCTGTCTCCTCATCCCCCCCCCAGTCTCCTGCATACTTGTTCTGTGTGTCCCGCTGAATCCCCCCCCCCCTCATCTTCAGTGCCATATGATGAGAGAACCCAGAGGAGGAGCACAGCTATTCTGCTCACAGGACATGCAGGGAGAGAGGTGAGCTTAGGGAGGAACATCAGTTTGGGGTGGTAAGCTGAGCACAATACCTGGCAAAGTTTAATGCCAGGAGGGAAGTTTATGTGGAAATATGTGAAGGGTTGGAATAGCAGCGAGTGTGTGTTGGAGCCCTGCAGAGTTTGCAGCCCCCCAAGCTAACATACATCTCCTAAGCAGGAACACATCACTATGTCCCCAAGCATTTTGTCCAGATAATGTGCAGTTCATTTATGACCTTTCCGTTTAACCCTGTGTTATCCAAACTCTGTTCAATGAAAAGTGTAAACTCACCACATAAACACTCTATACAAAATAAAATTCCCCAATAAAGATCAGAACATGATGTTCACATTTGCATGGAAGCACAATTGAATGAATGCTGATTATTTAGAGAATTACCGTATTTATGTTTATTGAGGATTGTTTTCTTTTATGTACTAACAGTTAAGCTTCATACACACAATACGAAAATTGGATGAAAAATACCACTTTTGAAGCGTTTGTGCATATGAGCGTATCATTTTTTTTTTTGCTGGGGGAGTGGATCTTGGGTGGGAGTACCCACACTTTTTTCCCCAGGACTTGACCCCTGGGAGGGAGGGGTAGAATATATATATATATATATATATATATATATATATATATATATATATATTGTGGGGGGTTAGCTCAATAGGGATCACCTTCCCTGGGAAAAGGGGTAGTTCAAACTACAGGTTTTCTTAAAATATGACTTATAGCCAGTTTTATTTTTAAAAGGTTGCATGAAAATCAAATAAACAAAACAGAAAATAAATCCTTGCTATGCAGGCACTAACTAAACAGTTCAGAATCCTAACTCACAGGTTATGGGCTTCTTGCAGTCACCCACAAAACAAAGGTAATGCAAACCTTTTTCTGTCTCTCACAAAGCAGACATCACATAAGTATCTCTCGCAGGTATGGCTTCCTGAGTCCCAGGCCAAGAGCAATTCTTTGCTCCTGTTTTTTCTATATACAAGTAACAGGCGCAGAGAACTAGAAGCAATAGCTATCCCACAGTTTTGCGTTTGAGTGCTGTATAGGCATAAATGGTGTATGCATAGTTAGGATTACATCCCAAAAGTCCACAGTCTTAGGCTGCATTCACACCTGAGCGTAGTTTCAGGCAGAAAATCGTGCGAATTGCGGTGGTTTTTACCGTTATTTCGCTGCGTTTTTTACCGCGTTTTGCCGCAATTTTGTGCAGAGCAAAAGGTCACCAATGTAAACAGAAGAAAAACACCCAAATTGCCCGATTCGAGCAAAAAAAAAGGGTCCGGAACTTGTTTGAGCTTCAGGCGTTCAGCTTCAGGCGTTTTGGAGTGGAGATGTGAACCATCTCCATAGAGAATAATGTATTTTTTCCCCTTTAGCGTTTTGTAGCTTCAGGCTTCAGGCGGACCCTTTTTTGTCGCTCAAATCGGGCAGATTTGGGCGTTTTTCTTCTTTTTACATTGGTGACCTTTTGCTCTGCACAAAATTGCGGCAAAATGCGGTAAAAAAACACAGCGAAATCGTTGTAAAAAACACTGCAGGTGTAAATGCAGCCTTAGTAATAAAAAAGAGTCCACAGACCGGGGTGATGGTGGAGAAGGGGGTTATCACACACTCAGGGCTGCCATCAGGGGGGAACAGAAACCATGATCCAACTGTACTGAAAAAACACAAAGGAAGAGGCGCCTCTGAGTGTAGATATAGGACAAGGTTTTAACCAATTAAGCCCCGGACCATTTGGCTGCCTAAAGACCAGAGGACTTTTTACAATTTGGCACTGCGCTGATTTAACTGGTAATTGCGCGGTCATGCAATATTGTACCCAAACAAAATTTGCGTCCTTTTTTTTAACCACAAATAGAGATTTCTTTTGATGGTATTTGATTGCCTCTGCAACTTTTTTTTTTTTTTGCGATATAAGCGGAAAAAGACAGAAAAGTTTATAAAAAATTATATTTTCTAATTTTTGTTATAAGAAAAATCCAATAAACAAAATTTTAGTCATACATTTAGGCCAAAATGTACTCAGCCACATGTTTTTGGTAAAAAAAATGTCAACAAGCGTATATTTAATGGTTTGCGCAAAAAGTTATAGTGTCTACAAACTAGGGTACATTTTCTGTAATTTACACAGATTTTAGTTTATAACTGCCTATCTCATTTCTTGAGTTGCAAAAATGACAGGGCAGTACAACCCCCCCCCCCCCCCCCCCCCCCAAATGGCCCCTATTTTGGAAAGTTGGCAACCCCTAGGAAATTGCTGAGAGGCATGTTGAGCCCATTGAATATTCATTCAAGTGATTGAATAATGACAAAGAAAATGGTTATGTGGAATTGCACCCCAAAATACATTTAGCTGCTTCTCCTGAGTACAGGGATACCACATGTGTGGGACTTTGGGAGCCTAGCCGCGTACAGTGATTTCACTCCTCACTACCTATCACAGTTTTGAAGGCCATAAAATGCCAAGATGGCACAACCCCCCCCCCCCCCCCCCCCCCCCCAAATGACCCAATTTTGGAAAGTAGACACCCCAAGCTAATTTCTGAAAGGCATGTTGAGTCCATGGAATATTTTATATTTTGCCACAAGTTGCGGGAATATTACAAACTTTTTTTTTTTTTTTGCACAAAGTTGTTACTAAATGATATATTGCTCACACATGCCATGGGCATATGTGGAATTACACCCCCAAAATCTAAATCTATCTATTAGATAGATTAAAAGCGTCTTCTATTAAGATTCATTTATGGTATCTCTGCTGTCTAGATGTAGTGGATTTGGCTACACCCCGGTATTATCCCTCCCGCAGCCCCTATAGCTATCACCAAGCTACACAATATTTGAGCCCCAATGGCCCTTAAAAAAAATTCACATAATGTACAGGGCTTTAATCTCCCCAGAAATGAAAAAAAGCATTTCGTCACTATAAAAGTCTAAGGGCAGACATCCTTCTACTACAGGAGACTCACTTTTCTAACATCAACCACCCACTTCACAATTCTTAAATAAATAAATAAAACCCACACCACCAAATCCCGTGGAATAGCCATTTTCATAAAAAACTCAGTACTTTTTGAAATTGATCATATATACAAAAGACCCCAACAGTAGGTTTATAATATTACAGGGTAAGATCCAAGGTCGTGCCATTACAATTGCTTCTATATACGCTCCTAACGTAGCACAAGCTTAATTTTTTAAACATTTTTTTTTTACATCTTAGACCGATATCTCTCTCCACATTTAATATTAGGAGGAGATTTTAATCTAGCAGCTCACCCAAGTTTAGACAGAAGCCGGTCTACCCCCTCTTCTAAAGCCTTCCCTAAGCCTGGGTTCACACTATAGCGAATTTGCAGTGGGGCAAAATACTGCGAATTCGCAGGACATTTGAAAACCCATTGTTTTCAATGGGGCACGTTCACACATGTCCGGTGCATGCGCAATGCGAATTGACGAAAACACGCAACCGTCTTTGGTGCGTTGCGGGACGGATCAGGTGCGAATTCAGGCCCATTATCTTCTATGGGCACGCATCTGATTCGCATCTGGCTTGCGTCCTGAACAGAAATTCGCGCCACTCCAACACCTCCCCTTCTTCCTGTTCCTCCCCTGTGTCTTTTGAAATCCGGAATGGAACCAGCATGTCCAAAAGAGGACGAAAAGCATCATCAAAGGAGAAAGAAGCAGTGGATTGTGAGGAGTTGATCAGACTTGTGAGGGAGAAACCCATGATTTATGACACCCGGCATCCTAAATATAAGGACAACGTTGCCAAAAAACGTGCATGGCAGGACATTGGCAGAGACCTCTTGCCAGAGTGGAACAGGTGCTCTTCCCAAGTTCAGGCTGACAAATGTAAGTTGTTTTATTACCTATTACTACCTGTATATGCTGTTCTTTATTTTTTAGATGGTGGACATTAATTTAATTTATTAGATTTTACCCAACAGCATGTGGTCACCCCCAAATCTGTACCAGGCCACATGCTGTAAACATTGTGCACAATAACAGCTTTATCTAGGGATGGTTGAGTCCCTAAATAAATGCATATTCTTATAATTTCTAAGGTCAGTAATATGACATACACCAGAAATGTGAGATAAAAAAGTTTTATTTTTCATAGCCAAAATTACATACAACACTTTTTATACAGCACCCTTAGCATTATATTATCATGCATTTACATCCAGCAAAAAAATACATATTTATTTTTAGTCAATAGAATTCATCTGCCAAGGCATCTCCCCAGCTGGTGACAAAAAAAAATTCTTAAATTCTTCTCTAATAAGTGTACCAGTAGTGCTGCCCCTTAGGAATATTGCAATGTGCTGCCTCCATGTTATGGGTCAGGGAATCTTCAAAAAGAAACCCATCTCTTTCACGCACATAGTTGTGCAGGGCACAGGCAGCTTTAATTGCACTGATCGCATGATCAATACTGAGGTTAATCGAGGTATGCAGGAATCTCCACTTATTGCAAAGAATTCCAAAAGTACATTCTACTACTCGTCGTGCCCTAGTCAGCCTATAATTGAACACTCTTTTTTCAGTTGTCAGAGAGCGACTTGAATAAGGCCTGAGCATGTTCTGGGACAATGCGAAAGCTTCATCTCCGACAAATACATGTGGGAGGAGAGGCTCTGTAGTCCCTGGCAGGGCAGAATTATTGGGCAAGTCTAGTGTATTGTCACGCAGCATGCGGCCAAATGAGGAATGTGAGAATACACTAGAATCTGAGCTGCTGCCATAAGAACCTACATCAACATAAATAAATTTATAATTTGCGTCTGCCACTGCCATTAATACCAACGAAAAATATTTTTTATAATTAAAAAATTGGCTCCCACTAGCTGGAGGCTTGAGGATGCGTACATGTTTGCCATCAATGGCTCCTAGACAGTTGGGGAAGTTGCATCTCTCCCAGAATAGGTCCGCTATCATCAGCCATTCTTCTGGTTTGGGCTTCTTCATAACAATGTCCTTCAGTTCTTCCCATATGACTAGGCAGGTAGCATGAACAATGCCACTAATCGTTGATTTTCCAACCTTGAATTCATAGTGCAAACTTCCAAAGGAATTCCCTGTTGCTAAGTACCTAAAATGACAAAAAAAAAATAAAATCATTATGTTGTTCTTTATTTTTCAGTGCGCTACTTACAGACAAGATGGCGTAGCATACGTGATGCTTACAGAAAATACATGAGGCACCTCAGAGAAACAAGGAGTGGCTCTGGGGCAGCGCCTAGGGTACCCTATATGTATGCCAGGGACTTGGATTTTCTACAACCCATTGTGGAGATGAGGGAGTAAGTTTTCATTTAGATCATCTATGTAACGCAGAATCTGGTAATCATCAATATGCCGAGTTAATTTTTATAATTTTTACAATATAAAACAGGACAAAATCTAGTTGGGAGGAGCAAGATGTTTTGGAGGAAGAACAAGAACAACAAACAGAGGAGGAAGCACCCATTGATATTCCTGAAGACACAGAGGATTTAGCACTAATCCAAACATCTTCCAGTCTCTGGGAAACTCAGCCAGAAGAACAATGTTCAGGGGCAGAGGAGGCTGTTCCTGGGCCATCCTCTGCTCCTGCACAAATTGATCAGCCTGGCAAAGTGCCACGGAGGCGCCCAGCACTATACCAACCAGACCGAAGTGAGCGCTTATTAGACATGTTAAAAAACATGACCGGAAAGGTGGATGCATTTTTATGTCCCGATACAATCCTGGCGCTCAGTTTTGTACCACTAATTAAAAAGATACCCCCAGAGCGGTACTATGAAATGCGAAAAACTATAGAAAAAATGCTGCACTCCTTCTCCCAGCCACAGGAGGAAGATGCATTTAAATACCCAAATGTGCCCCAACCAAGACCTCCCCATCACTACCCAAGATACCCGCACTACCCTGAGCAGCAACACCATCCTTACCCCTATAATCCACCATCATATCCCTCAAGTTATGACAGGCCAATCTCCAGATATGAAGGGCCACACAGTAACCTTCCCTATCCCATCCCATCCCCACTTCCTTCAATTAGGGCCCCCCCCAAACTCAGGGTATGTATGGGCAAAGTCAACATGAGGAGGCTAGGCCTGCTCCCCACACTGCCATTGATGACCCAGCTTCCGCAACTCAATACTCCTATGAGGCCTCTTTCCAAAAAACATATCAGAATCTGTGATGAGGTCTGTTCATGGTTAAGGACCAACATGACACATTTTGATAAAACAGGGAAGAGGCCTACTTGACAGGCAAGTTTTTTGTTTTTAAGTTATTGCAGAGTTAATTTATGTTTTATACATGGGTAAAGTTTCTATTTTTATCATATTTTATGATACGTGAATAAATAATTATTCCTGCATTTTTTGTGCGGTCATATTTTAAAAAATACCCAGGTTAAAAAACATAAAAAAAAAATAACAAAAACATGGTCAATATAACGCATGACAAATGACATGAGTGATGATAATTACCTTAATGTGATCAATAATCTTTCAGCAGGCTGGATACTTGGTCTGAAGCTCGTGTTCTGACGCTGCAAGCGAGGGGAGATTAAGCCCAGCAATTCGTCCAAACTGAGTAAAAAAAAAAAAACATCATAAATACATGTGGGAAAAACATTGGGGCATACTGTAAAAAAAAAGGAAGGTAAGTGGTTAAGGACATTATTTAGGGTAACAAGGCAGGCATCCTTAGTTCCAATCTAATTAGGGCTAAATAAGTGACAGGAACAAAAAAAAAGGTATATGGGTCCTCATTTCAACAAAGAAGAAGCCACTGGCCGTTTAAATTAAAAGTAACAATTGTCTGAGCCAAAAATGCTAAACAAAGCTGCGTGGCAACACCAACACCCACAAAGCAACTTGTGACTAGCAATTTTGGGCCAAGGTATTTGGGGGGTAAAACATCCAAAAAAAAAAATGGAAATATGACCTGGCTTACACCGGGAGGGGGGTGCAATGTGAGGATAATTTAGTGCCCTTAAGGTTGCATGCTGAAATAATGTACAGTTGGTATTTTGGGGGGGGGGGGGGGACAAGGCTTATAAGTTACAATAATCTTAACATAACATAATCACACATAGGTTAGACTGGATGGACTTGGGTCTTGCAAATATAAAACACACTATACATCTATGGCTACAAAATAAGTATGGTTTGGCAGAAACAGTACTCACCTACTAATTGACATGCGGGCGAAATTGAAAAATTTCCCTTCATGCCCACGGAGGTGCCCATACAATATCATGAACTGGCCTCTTTCTTCTCGATTTTCAATGATGGGATGAACCCAGTATCTTCTTCTTCTCCGCATCCTTCTACGATTTTCTTCTTCCAGCAAGATTGCTGCTGTGGCATGATCATTGGCAGAGCAGCACACATCTTGCAAAGAAACACACAAAACACAGGTACAGACTGCTGGACAACCAGGAAGTGTAGACTGACCTACCAGGTTTTATAAGCAGCCGCACAATCAGCCAAAAAGCTTGGTCAGCACAAAATTAGCAACTCAAATTAGGCAGGAAGGGTTACTAATGAATTTGCAGCGGCTTCACACCGAAAACGCGTACAATCCGCAGAACAGCCGGCGTTTCACTGCGCAGTCACGCAGGGCCTTCAATTTGCACCGCACTAGTCTGAACCCAATCTAAATCACTTACCAGTAGCCTAAACACATAGCAACTTATTGATACATGGCGAACACATAACATTGGATGCATAACCTATACTTTCTTCATACACCCACATGACAGCTCAGCTCATATAGACTACATTTTTAGTACCCCCGCAGTTTTAGCAAACTCAACCAGAGCTAATATACATGTCTGTCCCTGGTCTGATCATCAGATGGTCTCCTTCACGGTATCAAGAATTGGCCTGAAACCCACCACCTATGCATGGAGACTTAACGACTCCTTACTGACGGATCCCACTATTATAGATACCCTCACATCACGTCTCAATGATTACTTCATAGAAAATCAACTTCCTGAAACCCCTCCTTGCACACTTTGGACGGCTCATAAAGCTGTAATGCGTGGTCATCTTATCAATATTGCCTCTAGGGATGAGCCGAACAACCCCGGGTTCTATTCGCACCAGAACCTGCGAACGGACCGAAAGTTCGCGCGATTAGAACCCGATTAGTTACAATGGACGCGAACGTTCGAAATCTAAAGTGCTAATTATAACGGCCAATATGCATGTTAATGTCATAAAACAGGTTTGGGGACTCTGGTCCTGCCCCAGGGGACATGTATCAATGCAAAAAGAAGTTTTAAAAACTGATGTTTTTTTGGGAGCAGTCATTTTAATGATGCATAAAGTGAAAAAAAATAAGTGAAATATTCCTTTAAATATGGTACCTGGGGGGGTGGCTAAAGTATGCCTGTGAAGTGGCATGTGTTTCCCGTGTTTAGAACTGTCCCTCCAAAAAATGACATTTGTAGAGGAAAAAAATAAGCCATTTAAAACTGCTTGTGGCTTTAATGTCATGTCTTGTCCTGGCAATATGGATGAAAATATTTGAGAAAAATGGCATGAACGCCCTGCTGTGAACTATTATATCAGGAATTGTAATTACATGCCATTGTTGAACAGTATTAGGATAAATTGGGCCTTTGGTGGTGGTGGTGGGCGGTGTTGCCACAACACTGTAAGCCCTCACGGTTACTCTTGGTGGGCGCAGGAATGGGCCCTGCTGTTATTAGATCAGGATTTGTAATTACACGCCCCTGTTAAACAGGGACTGAAAAATTGTGCCATAGGCACTGGTGCTGGTGCCACAACACTGCAACCCCTCACAGATACTGTACTTGGAGCACAGCAATGATACCTGTTGCAAAGCATTGCATAAAAATTGTAATTACACGCCCCTGTTAAACAGGGGCTGAAAAATTGTGCCTTAGCCACTGGTGCTGGTGCCACAACACTGCAACCCCCCACAGATACTGTACTTGGAGCACAGCAATGAGACCTGTTGCAAAGCATTGCATAAAAAATTGTAATTACAATGTGAATTATTAGATCAAGAATTGTATTTGCATGCACCTGTTAAACAAGGGCTGAAAAATTGGGCCTTAGCCACTGGTGGTGGCACCCAGAAACAATGATGTTCTTCCAAGCTCTCATCAGGATCATTGAGGAGGAAGAGGATAGTCAGTCAACATAACAGGACAGTCACTCAGCATCAGCATAGGCAGTCTTGAAGGGATGTGACATTTCAAAATAAATTATTCTGTTATATCAGCTTCAGGTGCCTGGTAGTTGGTGGTGATCGAAGACTGATTCATCTTTATGAAGTTCAGTCGATCAACCGAGTCGGTGGACAGGCGCACCCTGTGATCGGTGACAAAGCCTCCAGCAGCACTGAATGTGCGTTTGGAAAGAACGCTGGATGCAGGACAGGCCAGTAGCTCAATTGCATACTGTGCAAGCTCTGGCCAGTTATCCATCCTCAAGACCCAGTAAGCCAGAGGATTTTCGGTGGGAAAGGTGTCCAAGTCTGACCTTGTCCCTAGGTATTCCTGCACCATGTATATCAGACGCTGGCGATGGTTGCTGGAACCGATCATACCTTGGGGCTGCTGACTAAAAAATTGTCTGAACGCATCGGTCAGACGTCCTCTTTCCCCACCGCTCCTTCTGCTACTGACCGAAGCCTCAGCAACTCGTTGTCCAGGACCAGGAGTTTGTAACCTCCCAGTCTCTGGGAACGCGTTGCACAGACCTTTCTGCAAGGCCTCCCGTAGATGTCTCATCCTCTGCTCCCTCTGTGATGGCAAGATAAGGTCCGCAACCTTACCCTTGTACCGTGGATCAAGGAGAGTGGCCAGCCAGTAATGGTCCCTCTCCTTGATTCGAAGAATACGAGGATCCTTCCGCAGGCTTTGCAGGATCAGGGAGGCTATGCAACGTAGGTTAGCTGAGGCATTTGGTCCGGAGTCTTCTGGGTCACTGAGGACGACATGATCCGCAGCCACCTCCTCCCAGCCATGCACAAGTCCACTGGTTTCTTGGGACTGTAAATCATCCCTAAAAGACTGCTGATGCTGAGTGCCAGGCTCCACCTCCATGCTGACACAATCCTTCTCCTCCTCCTCATCCTCCTCCTGTGTGATGGGTGGGAGAGAAGAAACACTGTCTGGATAAAGGGGGCCTTGAGAGGCAAGGAAGTCCTCCTCTTCCTGCCTCTGTTCTGCCTCAAGTGTCCTGTCCATTATTCCATGCAGCGTATGCTCCAACAGGTGGACAAGAGGTACAGTGTCACTGATGCATGCACTGTCACTGCTCACCATCCTCGTGGCCTCCTCAAATGGTGACAGGACAGTGCATGCATCCCTGATCATGCTCCACTGGCGTGGGGAAAAAAATCCGAGCGACCCTGACCCTGACCCTGTCCTGGTGCCGTAGTCACACAGGTACTCATTGATGGCCCTCTGCTGCGTGTGCAGTCGCTGCAGCATGGCCAACGTTGAGTTCCACCTGGTGGGCATGTCACATATAAGGCAGTTCTTGGGCAGGTTCAACTCCTTTTGCAGCTCAGCCAGCCGAGCACTGGCATTATATGATCGGCGGAAATGCACACAGACTTTCCTGGCCTGCCTCAGGACATCCTGTAAGCCTTGGTACCTGCCCAAGAACCGCTGCACCACCAGGTAAAGGATGTGAGCCATACAGGGCACATGGGTTAGCTGTTTCTGTGGCAGGGTGGAGAGGAGGTTGGTGCCATTGTCACAAACCACCATTCCTGTCCCCCAAACACACCAGCGCAAGCACGGCATGGCACCTTTTTGCCTGCGTACTTGCGTAGCCCCTTGGACGCCTATGGAGCACCGCTGGTTCCAAGGACAGAGCACTTGAAGAGGCCATGGAGGAAGAAGAGAAGGGGGTGGAGGAGAGAGGTGTGTCACAACCAGTAGTAGCATTTTGGAGGCGTGGTGGCGGAACAACCTCCAACACTACTGCACCTTGTCCGGCATCCTTCCCAGCTGCCAAAAGAGTGACCCAATGGGCCGTGAAAGACAGGTAACGTCCCTGTCCATGCCTGCTGGACCATGAGTCAGTGGTAATATGCACCTTACCGCTGACCGCCCTGTCCAGCGAGGCATGGACATTGCCTTCCACATGCCGGTAGAGAGCCGGAATCGCCTTCCGTGAGAAAAAGTGGCGTCTGAGAACCTGCCACTGAGGAACCGCACATTGAACAAACCTACAGAAGGGGGCCGAGTCTACCAACTGAAAAGGCAGCAGTTGAAGTGCTAGCAATTTAGCCAAGCTAGCATTCAACCGCTGGGCATGTGGATGGCTGGGAGTAAACTTCTTTGAACGGTCCAGCAGCTGGGGCAGGGAAATTTGCCTGGTACAATCGGACGTCGGTGTACTGCTAGCAGAGTTCCCGCAAGTACTTGGCTGTGACACACCTAATTCTACACCTTCATTCCTCTCAGTGCAGCTTTCAAAGAGGACTGAAGGTATAGTGAGGGTTGGAGATCCCAGCTGATGAGGAGCAAGGAGAGGTCCGCTTTGTTCTTTGGTGTGGGTCTGTAAGGTGCGCTTGCCAATGAGCTGCATGGCAGGTCAACATATGTCTGGTCATGCTTGTGGTGCCCAAGCGGCTGATGTTTTGGCCACGGGAGATACGCTTGAGACATATGTTGCAAATAGCAGCGGTGCGATCTGATGCACTCGTCTCAAAAAAGACCCACACCAAAGAACTTTTGTAATAACGTGCAGAGGCAGCGCCCTGCACAGGCGGAGCTCTGCGGTGTGATTCAGTTGGTGTGCTGGCCTCAAGCTGGCCCCCAGAGGGCATCCTGCCTCGTTGGAGATGTGCCGCCTCCTCCTCCTCCTCTCTCCGTTCAGGCACCCACGTGGCGTCAGTGACCTCATCATCCCCTCCCTCTTCACCACTGGAGCAAACCTGGCTGTAAGCTGCAGCTGGTCGAACATGACTGCCAGGTTGCTGTCCTTGAGCATCCCCTCTCTCTGCGCTCACGCTACTGCCTTCCTCTAGCTGGGTATCATCATCGGAGCCTTCAAAACGCTGGGCATCCTCCTGGAGCATGTACCCAACTCTGTGCTCAAACAGTTTGGGGGACTCCTCAGGAGGACATGGTGGGTCTAGGGAAGGCGTGCCTGATGACATTGAGTACGCGTTGGCAGCTGCTTTGCCAGTACCCTGAGCCTGGATGAGAGAGTATGAGGAGGGATTGGTCATCCACTCTACCAAGCCTTCGGCATGATGCGGCTCAACATGTCCAGCTCCCGAAAATAAGGACAAGCGTGTCCCATGGCCACGTGCTGATGACCACGACTAGCACTGTTGTCTCTAGACACAGAGCCTGCTTGCCCTGTTTTCTTGGCTCGTGACTGTCTACCTTTCCTTGTTGGTCTTCCAGACATTGTAATGGTTAGTGTATATTGTGCTGGAGTCACACAGCACACACACTAACTCCTGCAGATTGCTTACTTAGATGACAACAGGGCAGAAGGGCAGATACAGGGTGAGGCGGTTTAGTGTGCTGTGCTAGACTCACACAGCACACACACTAACTCCTGCAGATGGCTGCTATAGATGACAACAGGGCAGAAGGGCAGATACAGGGTGAGGTGGTTTAGTGTGCTGTGCTATACTCACACAGCACACACACACTAACTCCTGCAGATGGCTGCCTTAGATGACAACAGGTCAGAAGGGCAGATACAGGGTGAAGTGGTTTAGTGTGCTGTGCTATACTCACACAGCACACACACACTAACTCCTGCAGATGGCTGCCTTAGATGACAACAGGGCAGAAGGGCAGATACAGGGTGAGGTGGTTTTAGTGTGCTGTGCTATACTCACACAGCACACACACACTAACTCCTGCAGATGGCTGCCTTAGATGACAACAGGGCAGAAGGGCAGATACAGGGTGAGGTGGTTTAGTGTGCTGTGCTATACTCACACAGCACACACACACTAACTCCTGCAGATGGCTGCCTTAGATGACAACAGGGCAGAAGGGCAGATACAGGGTGAGGTGGTTTAGTGTGCTGTGCTATACTCACACAGCACACACACACAAACTCCTGCAGATGGCTGGATTGGTAGAGAACAGGGCAGATACAGGGTAAGGTGGTTTAGTGTGCTACTGCTGTGCTATACTCACACAGCACACACACACACACACACACACTAACTCCTGCAGATGGCTGGATTGGTAGAGAACAGCACTGAGAAGAACACACTATCCCTGCCTATTTTTCCTTTATCCCTACACTTTCCCCACAAGCAAAGGCTGAGAAGAATATACTATCCCTGCCTATTTTTCCTCTTTCCCTAGAATTTCCCCACAAAGAAATGATTCAAATACACTGTGTACATGTACAGTACACTATCACTGTTCCTCAAGCCGGAACACACTACACGAGGCCGCCGGCGCGGCAGCCTTATATAGTGTGGGGCGTGTACTAAACCCCCTGAGCTATAATTGGCTTCAGGCATCCTGCCTGTGGCCAATTATTGCTCTCCTCGCCGCTGGCTCTATGATTGGCTAAGCATGCGGGGTCACAGTGCATGCTTGGCCAATCATCAGCCAGCAATGCACTGCGACTGGCGCAGTGCATTGTGGACCGTTCGCATCACACAAATCTTATGCGAACGGCCCTCAGAGTTCTGCCCTCGACGAGCAAAAGAACGGCCGATGTTCGATTCGAACATGGGTTAGAATCGAACACCGTTCTCATCCCTAATTGCCTGCAAGAAAATAGAGCCAACTTAACTGAAATCAGGTCTCTTACAAAAACCCTAGGCTTTATAATCGATATAACCAATCTCCCTCCCCAGACCTCCTCAATCTAATAAATGATTAGAAGAAAGCCTTGGATCTCTTGCTCTCTGAAAAAACAGAAAATGCCCTGAGATGGGCCAATGCTAAATTTATGTTAAATAGTAATTCGGCTTCCACAATGTTTGCCCGTAAGCTTAACCAAGCAATGAAACCACCTCACACCTATAAACTTCACAACTCTGCTGGGGTCTTGGTTTCTCACCCTAATGACATAATGGACATTTTTGAAGATTTTTACAAAAATTTATATGCAGACACTAAACCAACTCGTGATCCAGATTCCCATTCCTGGTTCTCAAATCTAGTATTGCCCACCTTATCCAATCTACAAACAGAGGCATTAAATGCTCCCTGAACTGAAGCAGAAATAAATACAATTATTAAATCACTTAAAACATCCACAGCACCTGGCCCAGACGGCTATTCTGCCTCCTATTATAAAAAAATTCTCACACATCTTATCCCCTAAATTAGCTACCCTTTATAACTATATATTAAAAGGCAATAATTTCCCCTTAGAAATGTTATTAGCTAATATGTCCCTTATCCCCAAACCCCACAAAGATCACGCCCTTCCCCAAAATTTCCGACCAATCTCAGTCATTAACAATGACCTGAAGATATTTGGCAAATTATTAGCAAACAGAGCAGGTGTGTTAAATTTGGTGTTATCGCTCTCACTCTCTCATACTGGTCACTGGAAGTTCAACATGGCACCTCATGGCAAAGAACTCTCTGAGGATCTGAAAAAAATAATTGTTGCTCTACAAAAAGATGGCATAGAAGATTTCCAAGACACTGGAACTGAGCTGCAGCATGGTGGCCAAGATCATACAGCGGTTTAAAATGATAAAGGGTTCCACTCAGAACAGGCCTTGCTATGGTCGACCAAAGAAGTTGAGTGCACGTGCTCAGAATCATATCCAGAGGTTGTCTTTGGGAAATAAACGTAGGAGTGCTGCCAGCATTGCTGCAGAGGTTGAAGGGGTGGGGGGGTCAGCCTGTCAGTTCTCAGACCATACGCTGCACAATGCGTCAAACTGGTCTGCCTGGCTGTCATCCCAGAAGTAAGCCTCTTCTAAAGATGATGCACAAGAAAGCCTGCAAACAGTTTGCTTAAGACAAGCAGACTAAGGACATGGATTACTGGAACCATGTCCTGTGGTCTCATGAGACCAAGATAAACTTATTTGGTTCAGATGGTGTCAAGCGTGTGTGGCGGCAACCAGGTGAGGAGTACAAAAACAAGTGTGTCAAGCATGGTGGTGTCATGGTCTGGGGCTGCATGAGTGCTGCTGGCACTGGGGAGCTACAGTACCTTGAGGGAACCATGAATTCCAACATGTACTGTGACATACTGAAGCAGAGCATGATCCGCTCCCTTTGGAGACTGGGCAGCAGGGCAGTATCCCAACATAACGACCCCAAACACCTCCAAGACGACCACTGCCTTGCTAAAGAAGCTGAGGGTAAAGGTGATGGACTGGCCAAGTATGTCTCCAGACCTAAACCCTATTGAGCATCTGTGGAGCATCCTCAAACGGAAGGTGGAGGAGCGCAAGGTCTCTAACATCTAACAGCTCTGTGATGTCGTCATGGAGGAGTGGAAGAGGACTCCAGTGGCAATCTGCGAAGCTCTGGTGAACTCCATGCCTAAGAGGGTTAAGGCAGTTCTGGAAAATAGTGGTGGCCACACAAAATATTGACACTTTTGGGCCAATTTGGACATTTTCATTTAGGGGTGTACTCACTTTTGTTGCCAGCGGGTTTAGACATTAATGGCTGTGTGTTGAGTTATTTTGAGGGGACAGCAAATGTACACTGTTATACAAGCTGTACACTCACTACTTTACATTGTAGCAAAGTGTAATTTCTTCAGTGTTGTCACATGAAAAGATATAATAAAATATTTAAAAAAATGTGAGGGGTGTACTCTTTTTTGTGAGCTACTGTAGATACAAGTACAAGGGAGATTTCCCATATTTACCATTCCCACAGAGGTTCCATTCACGTGACTGCTCTGCCAAAGAGTGTGCGTTTCCCTCCCATCTAGTCTGTGTATATTATTATAGGCTGATGCCTCATTGGCTGGCATGGTGTGGCTCTGATTGGTGGGCCTCTCTAATCCTGGGTAAGGACTGGCTACATCTCCAACCCCTATACTTTGCATAAGTCAGGACCCTTTAATGCAAAACCTTGTCACAGACTATTTTGAGCAGGAAATTTAACCGTGTAAGTAGATTACATTTTCAGGCAAATTAAGTATTCATGACGGACTGACCACAGCCCCTCATTGCATATTCAAACATGGGATCCTTTGAAGTGAATATGTGTAGAACAATGAGGTTTGGGTCCCATTGTTTAGATACACAAGATTAGGCATGGAATTGTCAGACACTTCTGTTTAGCTATGTTACACACTCTACATAGATACAAGCTAAATGAAATATATTCATAATTACAATATTTTATAGCTATTAATGTAGATTTCACATAAACTCATAAGGCAACATATACCTGGATATAAACTCCCTCTGCAGTTCTCTGATTCAGTTTGAAAACTATCTTGTAGACAAGTGAGCAGGCACAGGACAGGAGATGTCAGGGAGTTTGCAGGACTTTGTCTATGCAGTGATCAGTAAAGGTTTGTGTGATCCTGGCAGTAGACCAAAAAAAAAATCTCACTATCACAATTAAAAAATAAAACACAGCTGTGCAGGGCTCCGCCAGCATGACTGTATCATGCATTCACCGAGTTCTATGAATGAGAGAACCAAGTACCAACAGCCTTTCCAGCTGTCAGCTTTTAGTTCTCAATGAACTACCAGGGCGCTGTTGAGCACTCTAGGTAGTTCATTGATGTTCCTGTCATTCAGTAACTGTCTGCTCGTACAAGGTACGAGAAGACAGCTGACGCTGACAGTCTACTTGTACCATATGATCACTGTGATCAATCACATGGCAATTGTACACAATGGATGGCTTCCATTCATAGACATTCATTGTGTACTACTGTGTTGCTTGCTGTGATTGGTCACAGTGATTACATGGTACAGAGAGGGCCAATAACAGCCCTTCTGTACCATGTGATTAACTGTGGTCAATCACAGCTAATCACAACTATACACACTGATATGAATAGATTCATTCATAACAAATTGCTGCTTATAACCGTGAATATAACTGTTATAAGGGATCATAATGTGTAAAAAAAGAACTCCTGATCACCTCCCTAGAGTAGTACAGTGTTACTATGGTAACACTGTACTGCCCTGGTCCCAATATGTAAAATAAAAATGTAATAAGAAAACAAATTGAAAAAATATAATAATTTTTTATTTTTTACATACTCTCACCTGTCAGTGTCCCTGATCACCCCCACACCAGTTATATGATATAGCATAGATAGGGATTGAGACCTTCAAACAGAGCACCACATCCCAATTAGAAATGTATTGGTTAGTGAACAGTCCATTTTTCTGTATTTACCAGTTATATGATGATGCTGTACTGCACTGGTGACAGTATGTAACAAAAAAGTTTATTTAATTTCTTAATTTTACAAAAAAATGTGACAAAAACTTACAACTTCATAAAACTTGCCATACCTCTTATTAAATACCTCAGACTGTTTACTTTAAAAAAATGGGCCATTTGGGAGATATTGGTACTATCCTGACATTCTTGGGCCTCAAAAAATAAGATGTCATTACATCGGGATTGATACATTTTCAAATATACAGTACCATAGTTTGTAGAGGCTATAACTTTCTTATGGACTAATGTACATTTGGGTTATTTTTTTCCCTAAAAATGTAGCAGTATACATTTTGGCCTATAAATTAAGATGGTATGTGGCACTACCCTTCCTATAAAATATAATGATATATATATCTAAATTAATCTTCCAAATATTCTTAAAAAAATGTAATCAATATAATATTAATATTAAATCCAAAGTGCTGAATAAAATCCTCATGGGCAAGAATCCATAATGTGCAATAATTGTAAAAATAAAATTCATCCAATAATATCCATATATGTGCAATATTTGCAAATGAAATTCATCCAGTAATATTCAAAAATACAATTCATCCGATATATCATAAAGTGCAATACCAATCTTTCAATCCTGTGTGAATAATTTAGACTGTGCAAACAAGCATAACATATATATAAAGTGCAATCCGTGCCACCAAAAAAATCTGTGACTGAAAAAAACTTTAAACACATCCAATGAAGTTATAAAGAAAAAATATAAAAAAATAATAATAATAATAAAAAAAATGAATACATTTATATTATAGCACCAAGTTCCAGTGGCTTGAAGATAAATTATAAATAAGTCCACTATAATGGTAATAGTTAATAGTTCATCCAAAAATGATGTGCAATTTGGTGTTTAAGAAGGGCTGATCCATGCATCAAGTGTGGTCCGTGCCATTCGGGGTGCCCCCCACTGTTTCCCCCAGCCTCTCACCTCCAACAGCGGCCTCCACAGGCCTATTAACGCTGTGTTTATATTATCGATCGATCGATCAATCTCCCTGTGTAAAATCCAAGGTACAGCAGCGCTCCAATTTCCAGATAATGATTTTCAATATATGGTCAGAGGAAGAGATAAGGGGCTCCAATGTGTAGTATATAAAAAAAAAACATTTATTGAAAACAAGTAGTAACTTATATTTAAATTTGAGATTAAAAACGATGAAGATACAGGAAGCTTCCAGTCTCAGCCTTTGAGAAAGTCATGCGATCAGTGATGCAATGCGTCAATGGAGCCAGGTGTCACTGTTGTGCTTCCGGTATTAAAAATCATTATCTGGAAATCGGAGCGCTGCTGTACCTTGGATTTTACACAGGGAGATTGATAGATCGATCGATACTATACACACAGCGTTACTAGGCCTGTGGAGGCCGCTGTTGGAGGTGAGAGGCTGTGGGAAACAGTCGGGGGCACCCCGAATGGCACAGACCACACTTGATGCATGGATCAGCACTTTTTAAACACCAAATTGCACATCATTTTTGGATGAACTATTAACTATTACCATTATAGTGGACTTATTTATAATTTATTTATCTTCAAGCCACTTCAACTTGGTGCTATATTATTAATTTATTCATTTTTTTATTATTTAATTTTTTAATTATTATTATTTTTTTTTATTTTAATATTTTTTTCTTTATAACTTCATTGGATGTGTTTGAAGTTTTTTTCAGTCACAGATTTTTTGGTGGCACGGATTGCACTTTATATATATGTTATGCTTGTTTGCACAGTCTAAATTATTCGCACATGATTGAAAGATTGGTATTGCACAATATTAATTAGAGGAATTGCACTTTATGATATATCGGATGAATTGTATTTTTGAATATTACTGGATGAATTTCATTTGCAAATATTGCACATATATTGATATTATTGGATGAATTTTATTTTTACAATTATTGCACATTATGGATTCTTGCACATGAGGATTTTATTCAGCACTTTAGATTTAATATTAATATTATATTGATTTTTTTAAGACTATTTGGAAGATTAATTTAGATATATATATAAGGGTAGCGCCACATACCATCTGAATTTATAATTACTTTATTGTGTGAGATCACTTTTATGCTGGCAGCTTCCCATTATATATAATTTTTAGTGAGGTTGTGCGCACTAGTTACCCCCCTTTTTACATACATTTTGGCCTAAATTTATGAGGAAAGATTATTTATTTGCCAAATTTTATGGGTAAAAGTGTCCAGTACTGAAGTGGTTATAACAGAACAGTCCCTAGTGGTCTCTTCTGTTAAAAATATCCCCCCCCCCCCCCCCCTGTCTGCCAGTGATAATGTGATTTGACCTTCATATTTAGAGCCCGCTCTGTGTGCCGTGGCGCTGGGACTTCATGCACATTCGTGGGAGTAACGTCACCGCAGCCTGGCCACTCAAGTGGTCAAAGATGGAGAACCCGGGAGAACAGGGAATTCGCCTAGGGCCAAGGGTATCCAGGACAGCACAGCGCTGAAGGGCTCACTTTGCAGGCAAGTCTGTCATAATGTGCTAGTATACAGTGCAATATGACTAGTGCTTTTATCTTTAAAATATGACTTTAGGCCTGATTCACATCCATGTGGGTTTGTGGCCCACATTTGCACTAGCACAGCAGGCCATTCATTTGAATGGGATGCCATGTCTGCATTTCCCACAGAAAAAGGTGCATGCAGCATTTTAAAAACACAGTGGCTTTGAAATTGCATCATGCTTTTGCACCATGTGATTTCACGGCGGTTCCCACACCAGCAAACGCATGGCATTTTTAGATGCATGGGCCACAGATCTAAAAACACAGTGTGTTTGCAGGAGTGGGAACCACAGGGAAATCGCATGATGCAAAAGCAACAATACGATTTCAAGGCCACTGTATTTAATAAATGTTGCATGCACCTTTTTTCTGTGGGAAACGCAGATATGCATACATGTAAACCAAGCCTAAAAGAAGCCCATCAAGTAGTGTTGCTTTCTAATTACATAATAACACAGAAGTTATTTGGAAGTCTACAGTCTGTATGGAGAGGAGAAGGACCTACCTGGTCCTGGCCAGCTGAGCTCCGCTTACCATCCACGGGCTAACCAGTGCTGCTGGCTGCTACATATTGTAAATATGACATATTGTAAAAACTGTAACATGTCTATTTGGTCAAAAATTTGTTCTTCCTTCTAATTTTGCAGCTCACTAAAGTTTTGGAACTGAGGTACAAACATTTCAGGACCATACCTTCAAAACTATGGACTTCCTAAAAATCTGTGAAAACTAGCAACAATGTTTGAAAGTTAACTTGTAACTAAGCCATTCTCAAAGAAACGCACCCTGAGAGTAATATTGCGATTGCTAATGTTGATCTGTTCTTCTAAAAACGCCAATTTCCCTACTGCAATGCTAATTTAATGTAGAATCCTGGGTTTCATTTAATTTTAAATAGTTCCCTTTGGGCCAATTTGATTATGAAGGCATCTTTGCAAACACAGTGTAAATGCAATTATTCTTACCTGCATCCTGTCATTCTTCCTTTCACTATACACTGAGGCATGATCTGGACTGTGCTTAACCGCTTCCCGACCGCCTCATGTACATATACTTGAGCAGAATGGCACGGGCAGGCAAAATCCCGTACCTGTATGGGATTTTTTAAATGCCTGCCCGTGGGTCACGTGCGCGCCGCCAGCGGCGCGCTCGCGACCTGGTCGGGAGCTCCGTGACCCCGGCCGTGGGACCAGCGGACCCGATCGCCGTTGGTGTCCCGCGATCGGGTCACGGAGCTGAAGAACGGGGAGAGGTATGTGTAAACAAACCTCTCCCCGCGCTTCCTACTCTGCCTGTCATTGATTGGCTGTTCCCGGTCATCAGGAAAGCCGATCAATGACGTCAGACGTCAGCCCCGCCCCCTAATGTAAAAAAAAACACACACATCACAGCCCATAACCCCTCCCCTTCCCTCCCCCTAGTGGTTAACCCCTTCACTACAACTGTCATTTATACAGGAATCAATGCATTTAAATAGCATTGATTGCTGTATAAATGACAATGGTCCCAAAAATGTGTCAAAAATGTCCGATGTGTCCGCCATAATGTCGCAGTCACAATAAAAATCGCTGATCGCCGCCATTACTAGTAAAAAAAAAAATATTAATAAAAATGCTATAAAACTATCCCCTATTTTGTAAACGCTATAACTTTTGCGCAAACCAATCAATAATCGCTAATTGCGATTTTTTTTAACCAAAAATATGTAGAAGAATACGTATCGGCCGAAACTGAGGAAAAAAAATGTTTTTTTATATATTTTTGGGGATATTTATTATAGCAAAAAGCAAAAAATATTGCATTTTTTTCAAAATTGTCGCTCTATTTTTGTTTATAGCGCAAAAAATAAAAACCGCAGGGGCGATCAAATACCACCAAAAGAAATCTCTATTTGTGGGAAAAAAAGGACGCCAATTTTGTTTTGGAGCCACGTCGCACGACCGTGCAATTGTCAGTTAAAGCAACGCAGTGCCGAATCGCAAAAAGGGGCCTGGTCCTTTGGCTGCCAATTGGTCCGGGGCTGAAGTGGTTAAAATGATAAATGTGGTGTGGTCTTGGGTTTGATCTCCAACTACAGTGACAGTAGCGAGATGGCTCCCATCTGTTTGGAGACCATTGTCTAGGTGAATTCCAGTACCTATTGGGACTATGCCATTGGTTGTAGTAAGGTTTCTGCTACTTTGAGGGGGTGTTCAGTCTTGATGCACCAGGGCTGTGATGGTGAATTCCAGGCTGTTGGTGAAACATGTCTTGGAGATGAGGTGAGGAATGGGGAAATCACTTTTGGACCCATTGTCAAAGTGGGAGATTTGCACTGATGTGACATTGTCTATTTTTACCTGGAATGAAACAAATTTACATTTTGGATCTTTTAATAAAAATTGTTAAAACCTAACTCTTGGTTTTTGACTAGGTCAATAATGAAATATATAATGTTAACAGGAAAAACCGCGCTAACCAAAATAGAGCAGGGGGGGGGGAGGGGAAAGGGAGAGGGATAAGGAAAAGGGACAAAATAAATTAAGTACAAAAAAAATAATAAAAATAAATAAATAAAATAAATAAATAAATACCTAACCCGGCTGCAGGATAGTGGGATAAACACGATGCAATATGAAAAAGAAAAAACTGCGCCAGGTAAATTAGCTAAAATGTCTATACCCTAATCAAAACAATCAGATCGAAGACTGTAATACATGACTGGTAAATAAAAAACACACAAATAATAATATTCGGAGATAATAATAATAGGTAATAAGGTGGTTGGCAGTAGCAACAAGTAAAAAAAGTCCTGGATTGTAGTCAAACAGAGGACCATATATGTATGGATCTGTATGAGAATGTGAACAGTCCACGGAGTGAGTATTGTCCTAGGATATAGTTTCTCAGTCTTATAGACTAGGTACATCAGATTAAATATCCTATCACACCGCTGTGCTCCACACCACACGGAAGTGCCACCACCAGTATATAATGCCCTTACCAGATGGTAGGCAAAGTTAAGCCTTTCAAAATGAGCCCATAGAAAGATCCTGACTTCAAAGAGGAGGGATCGGACTTCAAATCAAAAAAGGACTCCCAGCGTCTGCCACTCACACCGGACACAGGACCTCAGACCAGACCCAATGGATAATCAGATCCAGGCTAGCACTCGGCGGTGCATCCAAATATGATCAAGAAAAACAGAAGGCAGACCATAGCATAATATCGTTTTTAAAACCAGTAATGAGCAATTTATTAGTAAAAAGTACTCACATAAGCACAGGATAAAAAAGCGCATATAAAACTCCACATGGAGTAACACAGAACGCCGGCCGGCATGTAATAGAAACGGACCCTTCCTCCTTCAGGAGCGTTGAACGTGATGACGTCACTGCACGCCTTCCCAGAAGCTTTTCGTCTTACAAGACATTCTCAATGGGGATAGGGCCGTGCAGTGGGTCGTGTCATTAAATAGGGGAACGCCTCATTGTGGGAGGTAAGGGAACGGAGGGAAAAACTCCATCTTAACTCAGGGAAAATTTGCCCTTAAGTGACGAACTTTATGAGAAAAAACGGTGTACTGCTAACCTAGTCACAACTGAGAAAGAAATCAGTTGCTTGCCAGGAAAAACAAAAAATACGTGAACATGAATTATAAAGTGAATATATATAATAGCAATTATATGTAACCCGTGACAGTGTGTGTTTGGGCATATAATGTGAGCTAAAAAGTTTATATATCTCTATTAGAGAACATTTGTAGCTGTTAAGGGTACATTAGATCAATAATTGAAGAAAAGTATATGGTGACTTAGTCTCCAAATAACATTTTGGAAGATATAGTGAAATATAATAGTCCATAAATCAAAAAAAAAGTGAAAAAAGAAAAAAATATATTCCTCTCGGATCTACAAAACACGTGAAAAATTTTTTCCACACAAACGGTAAGGAATATACCCTGTCATCTGTCACATAGATGCGGAGAGCATGTATATCCTCATAGCTAGAACCATAAATAAATATGTGTAGTGGCGTAATGATTTATTAGATTATAATATCTAATTTTTAAAGAGAAAGTGTAGGTGGAACAAGGTGAAAAAATAAAAATAATAATAATAGACCGATCTCAATCTACCGAGGGTTCCCCAGAATCAGAAGGAGGAAGAGTCCATTACCAACACGCATGTACCTAATATGCATAAAGTCTGATGGCACCATATTTCGGGGCTCAAGATTCCATGACATAAATATCATTGACTAATAGATTGCAGCCAATCCTTAAACACCACCAAAGGTGTATAGGTTAGGGAAAGGAGCAGGTGGGAGGGGAGGGGGAGGGGAGGGGGGGAAAAGGGAAAAAAGAGGGGGGGGGGAACCCCAAGTCTCACTATTTGAAAATTGGGGTGAAAATAAGCTCCTAAAATAGTGATAAAAGGAATTTAGAATACAGACAATGTTCTTACTAACAGGAGTCTGTATTGATTAATAAAACCAGTCTCTAGGGGAGAAAAGTGGGACAGGGGGAGCAAGATCTTAGTCCCCGAACTAAGGTGGCCATGACAAACACATAATTACATCTGTTCAAAAGGCAACTTTGAACAGTGTTTACATTGTTTGAAAACATACAGGTATCTTCTAGATCGATTAAGCATTGTTAATAAATGCATTCACATCTGTCTCAATGTTCATTCCGTACGGGACATAAGTTTTTAGTCGGTGGATCCAGGCCATCTCCATTTTCGAGATTTCCCTGACCAAAAGGTCACCTCTCCAATTAGGCTTATGTTTATCAATGCCCAAAAAGAGTGTATTGGAAGGATCCCTATTATGTACTAGACGGTAATGATTGGAGACAGAATGATTTTTGAAGCCTGAAATAATGTTTGTAATGTGTTCATTCAGGCGCACTTGTAATGGACGTTTAGTCCGGCCCACGTACTGCAAGCCACAAGGGCATTGCAGTAGGTAGACAACTCCAGTGGAAGCACACGTGATACACGGTTTGATCGTAAATGTCCTCTGTGTGGCTGTAGATAGAACGGAGGTGATCCTTCTGGATGAATTAGAATTAAATCGACAGACTCTACAGCGTTTGCATTGGTAAAAACCACTCAGATGGTCAAAAAACCCTTTGCTTCTCACTGGAGGATTGAGAACGTTTGGAGCCACTTGGCCCTGCAGAGACTGTGCACCCCTAAAAATGACCCTTGGTTGTGGTGGTACAATACTGCCAAGAACGGTATCATTGGTGATAATGTGCCAATGTTTCTTGATTAATTGCTTTATATTATTGTGTTGTATGGAGTAGGTCGTAATGAATGGTACAGCCGGGGCTGTCCCCGGTAAGTTCCCAGAGGCCTTCTCCATCAACAGTTCTCCTCTATTTTTGGCACTTACAGTCTCGAGTGTTTCCCGGAGATCACCCTCTGAGTAGCCTTTTTCAATAAACCGACTAACCAAAACCTCAGCCTGAGTGAGGAACTCATGGTCCTCGGAGCAATTTCTCCGAAGTCTCAGAAATTGGCTCTTCGGAATGGCCTTTAGCCAAGCGTTATGGTGGCAGCTCCCGATTGGAATGTAAGAGTTCCTATCGGTGGCTTTGAAGAAGGTTGAGGTGGAAAAGACACTATCTCTAATACTGATGTTCAAATCGAGATAGTGGACATCAGCCTGGCTGGCCTCGAATTTAAGGATAATTCCTCTTTGGTTGACATTGAGGTCGTTCATGAATTTTTCCAGATCTTCATATTGGCCATCCCACAGGAGGAGGATGTCATCTATATACCTAGCCCAAAGGGCAACTTGAGGTATATCCCGGGAATAGATGACATCCTCCTCCCATTTGGCCATAAATAAATTGGCCAAACTGGGGGCATATTTCGCACCCATAGCTACTCCGGTATCCTGTCTGTAAAAGTTGCCATCAAACCAAAAGTAATTGGATGCTGCTGCAAACTTCAACAGAGACATGAGAAACTTTACTTGCTTATGGGGAAGGCCTGAGTCCCTATCAAGGTAGGTTTGCACAGCATCGAAACCTAAATCATGGGGAATGATGGTATACAAAGAGTTGACGTCTATGGTTGCCATCCACATCCCACTCGTGGGAGACCTCTCAGACAAAAGATTGATAATATGTTTGGAGTCTCTCACATAAGAGGGCATGGACCGTACTAGGGGCTGTAAATAGAAGTCTATATATCTGCCCACCCGGGACGTGATGGAATCAATACCACTCACAATAGGGCGTCCCGGGGGGCAGACAGGATCCTTGTGTAGCTTTGGGAGGTAGTAGATAGTCGGTGTTCGGGGGGCTTTCGGGATAAGAAACAGCCTTTCTTTGGCAGTGAGTATCCCCTCGTAGAAACCCTCGGCTACCAAGGCCTCAAGTACCCTAGTATATTTCAACTTAGGGTCACTGGTTAGGGGGGTGTAGGTGTTGGTATCACCAACAATTCTAGACATTTCGGCCAGATAGTCCGTTTTATCCAAGACTACAATCGCACCCCCTTTATCAGCTGGTCTCACCACCAGATCCTTGTTCTGGCAGAGTGATTCCAAACCTTCTTTTAAAGTTTTACTCAGCTTAGCTCTCTTCACCTCCAAGGCATCCAAATCCCTAAGCAGCACATCCCTAAACACACGGAGGGGTGGTGCTAACGCGCCTGGAGGATTGAAAAGGGAAGCATTCCTCAAACCGGAGTGTGTAAACTCACTAGCTGTAACCTGACTATTTTGGGGGATTCCGGACAAATATCTTTTTATATTAAGTTGCCTTACAAAGATATGTATATCCATGAACGTCTGGAACTTGTCCAGACGTCTGGGAGGGGCAAATTTAAGGCCTTTGTCAAGTAAACATTTTTCTGGTTGGGACAAGGTTTTGGAACTAAGGTTGAAAATGCCCTGTCCCACTACATCCGAGGTCTTTTGAGTTGATCTGACCCGCCTCCCCCCTCTGGTTCCTCTTCTCTTTCTCCCATTCTTTTTTGTCCTTGTGTGGGTTTGTGAAAACCCCAACTCTCTCGTAGGCCAGGTGTCTGTGGGGCCTGAGGGCCCATAGGTCTACCTGGAATCCTACTAGGGGGACCAAAAGTAGGTATTGGCCTTTGTTCAAAGGGATACTCAAAAGAAGGATCCATGCTGGAAGTATCCAGCTCTCCAAGGGGATAGAAGGAATTTTGTAAAGGGATATGGTAGTCCCATCCTGACTCTGTATGGTACCACGGGGGGTGGTTGTGAGTCCCAGTATCCATGTGCACTAGGTTTCCAACCCTCCAAACCGTCAGTATGGGTCCCTCCACCTCTCTGTTCGTATGTATGGCCCCTCCCCCTAGTGTTCCCCGCGTTCCAACCTCTGCCCCTAGGGGTCAAACCTCTCTGTTTCAAGGGGGGACCTGGAGGGTATATCTTTGGATCCACGGAACCATAAGTGGGCCTAGGGGCCTTATAGGGGTATATTTGGTTCGCGTGAGGCAAACTGCCTCGAGGAATATTATTCCTAGGGGATTGCGAACTCAAATTCCCTCCTGTTTTATTTTTAGACTGGACCCGTTTGGGAATGGTGGATTGTGTGGGTTGCGACCCCACTCCTAGTGACTGGGATGGGGGTACAGAGGTGTCCATTTCTGAAGAAGCTGTCTTTGCCAAATCATCCAAGATCTTTTTTTGCCAATTAAAGACAATATTATTTTGGTAGTCGGCAAGATCTCTATTAAACTTTTTCTTCTTTTTCAACCTCTGATCCCTATCTTCTTTCTCTAGTACTTTGAGAAGGTTTCCTGATTTCTCCTTATATTCATCTCCCTCTTTTACAGGATTTAGTTTATTTTGGATAAGCTTAATTTCGTCATCCAATTTAGATAATTTAGCAGTCTTTCTCTCAACTAAGAAGCGGAGAAAAGAGATACCGGACTGGTTAAAGTATTTGAACCATTCTTCCAAGTCCGTGTCTCCCTTCTGGGGTGCTACGTCCCATCGAAGGCTCCTGGGTACCATAAGGTTTCGTATATAGGTCTCCAAGTAGGCTATATCCCACTTAGTATGATTTTCTGAAATCATTAGATTTTTTAGACGAGTGAAGGTGGCAGTTAAGTCACCCTCATCGTCTTTATAGGCCTCAAAGACGCCCTCTATATTAACGACCTTAGTGGCCCTAAATTCAAAGATGTCCATTCTGAAAATGGGGAATATTCTTCTCTATATGGTTTATGCAGCAGTGATAATATCAGAGACAAAATGTTAACAGGAAAAACCGCGCTAACCAAAATAGAGCGGGGGGGGGGGGGGAGGGGAAAGGGAGAGGGATAAGGAAAAGGGACAAAATAAATTAAGTACAAAAAAAAATAATAAAAATAAATAAATAAAATAAATAAATAAATACCTAACCCGGCTGCAGGATAGTGGGATAAACACGATGCAATATGAAAAAGAAAAAACTGCGCCAGGTAAATTAGCTAAAATGTCTATACCCTAATCAAAACAATCAGATCGAAGACTGTAATACATGACTGGTAAATAAAAAACACACAAATAATAATATTCGGAGATAATAATAATAGGTAATAAGGTGGTTGGCAGTAGCAACAAGTAAAAAAAGTCCTGGATTGTAGTCAAACAGAGGACCATTTATGTATGGATCTGTATGAGAATGTGAACAGTCCACGGAGTGAGTATTGTCCTAGGATATAGTTTCTCAGTCTTATAGACTGGGTACATCAGATTAAATATCCTATCACACCGCTGTGCTCCACACCACACGGAAGTGCCACCACCAGTATATAATGCCCTTACCAGATGGTAGGCAAAGTTAAGCCTTTCAAAATGAGCCCATAGAAAGATCCTGACTTCAAAGAGGAGCGATCGGACTTCAAATCAAAAAAGGACTCCCAGCGTCTGCCACTCACACCGGACACAGGACCTCAGACCAGACCCAATGGATAATCAGATCCAGGCTAGCACTCGGCGGTGCATCCAAATATGATCAAGACAAGGCAACTTAATATAAAAAGATATTTGTCCGGAATCCCCCAAAATAGTCAGGTTACAGCTAGTGAGTTTACACACTCCGGTTTGAGGAATGCTTCCCTTTTCAATCCTCCAGGCGCGTTAGCACCACCCCTCCGTGTGTTTAGGGATGTGCTGCTTAGGGATTTGGATGCCTTGGAGGTGAAGAGAGCTAAGCTGAGTAAAACTTTAAAAGAAGGTTTGGAATCACTCTGCCAGAACAAGGATCTGGTGGTGAGACCAGCTGATAAAGGGGGTGCGATTGTAGTCTTGGATAAAACGGACTATCTGGCCGAAATGTCTAGAATTGTTGGTGATACCAACACCTACACCCCCCTAACCAGTGACCCTAAGTTGAAATATACTAGGGTACTTGAGGCCTTGGTAGCCGAGGGTTTCTACGAGGGGATACTCACTGCCAAAGAAAGGCTGTTTCTTATCCCGAAAGCCCCCCCGAACACCGACTATCTACTACCTCCCAAAGCTACACAAGGATCCTGTCTGCCCCCCGGGACGCCCTATTGTGAGTGGTATTGATTCCATCACGTCCCGGGTGGGCAGATATATAGACTTCTATTTACAGCCCCTAGTACGGTCCATGCCCTCTTATGTGAGAGACTCCAAACATATTATCAATCTTTTGTCTGAGAGGTCTCCCACGAGTGGGATGTGGATGGCAACCATAGACGTCAACTCTTTGTATACCATCATTCCCCATGATTTAGGTTTCGATGCTGTGCAAACCTACCTTGATAGGGACTCAGGCCTTCCCCATAAGCAAGTAAAGTTTCTCATGTCTCTGTTGAAGTTTGCAGCAGCATCCAATTACTTTTGGTTTGATGGCAACTTTTACAGACAGGATACCGGAGTAGCTATGGGTGCGAAATATGCCCCCAGTTTGGCCAATTTATTTATGGCCAAATGGGAGGAGGATGTCATCTATTCCCGGGATATACCTCAAGTTGCCCTTTGGGCTAGGTATATAGATGACATCCTCCTCCTGTGGGATGGCCAATATGAAGATCTGGAAAAATTCATGAACGACCTCAATGTCAACCAAAGAGGAATTATCCTTAAATTCGAGGCCAGCCAGGCTGATGTCCACTATCTCGATTTGAACATCAGTATTAGAGATAGTGTCTTTTCCACCTCAACCTTCTTCAAAGCCACCGATAGGAACTCTTACATTCCAATCGGGAGCTGCCACCATAACGCTTGGCTAAAGGCCATTCCGAAGAGCCAATTTCTGAGACTTCGGAGAAATTGCTCCGAGGACCATGAGTTCCTCACTCAGGCTGAGGTTTTGGTTAGTCGGTTTATTGAAAAAGGCTACTCAGAGGGTGATCTCCGGGAAACACTCGAGACTGTAAGTGCCAAAAATAGAGGAGAACTGTTGATGGAGAAGGCCTCTGGGAACTTACCGGGGACAGCCCCGGCTGTACCATTCATCACGACCTACTCCATACAACACAATAATATAAAGCAATTAATCAAGAAACATTGGCACATTATCACCAATGATACCGTTCTTGGCAGTATTGTACCACCACAACCAAGGGTCATTTTTAGGGGTGCACAGTCTCTGCAGGGCCAAGTGGCTCCAAACGTTCTCAATCCTCCAGTGAGAAGCAAAGGGTTTTTTGACCATCTGAGTGGTTTTTACCAATGCAAACGCTGTAGAGTCTGTCGATTTAATTCTAATTCATCCAGAAGGATCACCTCCGTTCTATCTACAGCCACACAGAGGACATTTACGATCAAACCGTGTATCACGTGTGCTTCCACTGGAGTTGTCTACCTACTGCAATGCCCTTGTGGCTTGCAGTATGTGGGCCGGACTAAACGTCCATTACAAGTGCGCCTGAATGAACACATTACAAACATTATTTCAGGCTTCAAAAATCATTACCGTCTAGTACATAATAGGGATCCTTCCAATACACTCTTTTTGGGCATTGATAAACATAAGCCTAATTGGAGAGGTGACCTTTTGGTCAGGGAAATCTCGAAAATGGAGATGGCCTGGATCCACCGACTAAAAACTTATGTCCCGTACGGAATGAACATTGAGACAGATGTGAATGCATTTATTAACAATGCTTAATCGATCTAGAAGATACCTGTATGTTTTCAAACAATGTAAACACTGTTCAAAGTTGCCTTTTGAACAGATGTAATTATGTGTTTGTCATGGCCACCTTAGTTCGGGGACTAAGATCTTGCTCCCCCTGTCCCACTTTTCTCCCCTAGAGACTGGTTTTATTAATCAATACAGACTCCTGTTAGTAAGAACATTGTCTGTATTCTAAATTCCTTTTATCACTATTTTAGGAGCTTATTTTCACCCCAATTTTCAAATAGTGAGACTTGGGGTTCCCCCCCCCCCTCTTTTTTTCCCTTTTCCCCCCTCCCCTCCCCCTCCCCTCCCACCTGCTCCTTTCCCTAACCTATACACCTTTGGTGGTGTTTAAGGATTGGCTGCAATCTATTAGTCAATGATATTTATGTCATGGAATCTTGAGCCCCGAAATATGGTGCCATCAGACTTTATGCATATTAGGTACATGCGTGTTGGTAATGGACTCTTCCTCCTTCTGATTCTGGGGAACCCTCGGTAGATTGAGATCGGTCTATTATTATTATTTTTATTTTTTCACCTTGTTCCACCTACACTTTCTCTTTAAAAATTAGATATTATAATCTAATAAATCATTACGCCACTACACATATTTATTTATGGTTCTAGCTATGAGGATATACATGCTCTCCGCATCTATGTGACAGATGACAGGGTATATTCCTTACCGTTTGTGTGGAAAAAATTTTTCACGTGTTTTGTAGATCCGAGAGGAATATATTTTTTTCTTTTTTCACTTTTTTTTTGATTTATGGACTATTATATTTCACTATATCTTCCAAAATGTTATTTGGAGACTAAGTCACCATATACTTTTCTTCAATTATTGATCTAATGTACCCTTAACAGCTACAAATGTTCTCTAATAGAGATATATAAACTTTTTAGCTCACATTATATGCCCAAACACACACTGTCACGGGTTACATATAATTGCTATTATATATATTCACTTTATAATTCATGTTCACGTATTTTTTGTTTTTCCTGGCAAGCAACTGATTTCTTTCTCAGTTGTGACTAGGTTAGCAGTACACCGTTTTTTCTCATAAAGTTCGTCACTTAAGGGCAAATTTTCCCTGAGTTAAGATGGAGTTTTTCCCTCCGTTCCCTTACCTCCCACAATGAGGCGTTCCCCTATTTAATGACACGACCCACTGCACGGCCCTATCCCCATTGAGAATGTCTTGTAAGACGAAAAGCTTCTGGGAAGGCGTGCAGTGACGTCATCACGTTCAACGCTCCTGAAGGAGGAAGGGTCCGTTTCTATTACATGCCGGCCGGCGTTCTGTGTTACTCCATGTGGAGTTTTATATGCGCTTTTTTATCCTGTGCTTATGTGAGTACTTTTTACTAATAAATTGCTCATTACTGGTTTTAAAAACGATATTATGCTATGGTCTGCCTTCTGTTTTTCTTGATCATATTTGGATGCACCGCCGAGTGCTAGCCTGGATCTGATTATCCATTGGGTCTGGTCTGAGGTCCTGTGTCCGGTGTGAGTGGCAGACGCTGGGAGTCCTTTTTTGATTTGAAGTCCGATCGCTCCTCTTTGAAGTCAGGATCTTTCTATGGGCTCATTTTGAAAGGCTTAACTTTGCCTACCATCTGGTAAGGGCATTATATACTGGTGGTGGCACTTCCGTGTGGTGTGGAGCACAGCGGTGTGATAGGATATTTAATCTGATGTACCTAGTCTATAAGACTGAGAAACTATATCCTAGGACAATACTCACTCCGTGGACTGTTCACATTCTCATACAGATCCATACATATATGGTCCTCTGTTTGACTACAATCCAGGACTTTTTTTACTTGTTGCTACTGCCAACCACCTTATTACCTATTATTATTATCTCCGAATATTATTATTTGTGTGTTTTTTATTTACCAGTCATGTATTACAGTCTTCGATCTGATTGTTTTGATTAGGGTATAGACATTTTAGCTAATTTACCTGGCGCAGTTTTTTCTTTTTCATAATGAAATATATAGAATTTCCCATAAATGTATATAAGATACCAGGATGAGTGTGAGAGTTAGTCTCCTCCCTTGCTCTGCCCATATGATAAAGTTGGGAGGGACTTTCCCACATAAGCTCCTGAGCAGGGGTGGCGACAGGTGAGTGAGTCTGTATACCCTAGTCTGTCTATATATACCCTAGCCTGTCTGTATATACCCTAGCCTGTCTGTATACCACACTAGCCTGTCTGTATATACCCTAGCCCAGGGCTCAAAATTTCAAGTCCTGAGCTACTAGCCAGACCTTAAGTGTTACTCGCCACCAGTTGCCCCACCCAACCACTATCATGCCCTGCCCCCTAATTCTGCCCCTAAGCGCGCCCTCATAAATGATCTCATGAAATTACACTTAAATGTTTTATGCAGAATTAGGTTACAAAAATAAATATTAACAACTTTATCAGTGCTTATCAGTGCAGCGTGACCTGTGCCCAATGCAGCGTGACCTGTGATCAGTGCAGCGTGACCTGTGCTGAATGCAGCCTGACCTGTGCCTAATACAGCCTGACCTGTGTCCAATACAGCATGGCCTGCCTGTGCCCAATGCAGCCTGACCTGTGCCCAATGCAGCGTGACCTGTGCCCCTTGCAGCGTGACCTGTGCCCAATGCTGTGTGGCCTGCCTGTGCCCAATGCAGCGTGACCTGTGCCCAATGCAGCCTCACTTGTGGCCAATGCAGCGTGGCCTGCCTGTGCCCAATGCAGCCTCACCCACAGAGGAAGAGACAAACCGTCCAGATCAGCAGAGAGCGGGATTGCCTGCTGTAATAGCTTTTATTTGAATTTACCATCTTCCCGGGATCACCGTCACATAGCCCTACCTCTTGCCGATGTCACATGTCCCACATTGGACCGGTGTTCTGTCTATCAAATGCGTTGGGCTAAGAGGTGGAGCTATGTGATGACCAAGCCCCGGGAACACAGGAAGTTCTAATGAAAGCTATTAGAGCGGTCAATCACACTCTCTGCTGATCCGGACAGCTCGCCTCTTTTTCTCCTCTCTCTTCCCATGGTTGGTAAACCCTGTCAGCGGTTCTTGTCCCCCCACTCTGAGGCAGCCCCATGCTCACCAACAGCCATTTTCCACTTGCAAAATGCGAGTGTGCGAGTGGAAAATGTAAGGGGTTCTCCTAGCCTGTCTATTTACTACACTAGCTGTCTGTATATACCCTAGCCCAGTGATGGCGAACCTTGGCACCCCAGATGTTTTGGAACTACATTTCCCATGATGCTCATGCACTCTGCAGTGTAGATGAGCATCATGGGAAATGTAGTTCCAAAACATCTGGGGTGCCAAGGTTCGCCGTCACTGCCCTAGCCTGTCTGTATACTACACTAGCCTGTCTATATATAACCTAGCATGTCTGTATACTACCCTAGCCTGCCTGTATACTACATTAGCCTGTCTGTATATACCCTAGCCTGTCTATATACTACAATAGCCTGTCTAAATATACCCTAGCCTGTCTGTATACTATACTAGCCTGTCTGTATATACCCTGGCCTGTCTATACACTACACTAGCCTGTCTATATATATATATATATATATATATATATATATATATATATATATATATATATATCCTACCCTTTCTGTATACTACACTAGCCTGTCTATATATACCCTAACCCTAATCCATACATATATGGTCCTCTGTTTGACTACAATCCAGGACTTTTTTTACTTGTTGCTACTGCCAACCACCTTATTACCTATTATTATTATCTCCGAATATTATTATTTGTGTGTTTTTTATTTACCAGTCATGTATTACAGTCTTCGATCTGATTGTTTTGATTAGGGTATAGACATTTTAGCTAATTTACCTGGCGCAGTTTTTTCTTTTTCATAATGAAATATATAGAATTTCCCATAAATGTATATAAGATACCAGGATGAGTGTGAGAGTTAGTCTCCTCCCTTGCTCTGCCCATATGATAAAGTTGGGAGGGACTTTCCCACATAAGCTCCTGAGCAGGGGTGGCGACAGGTGAGTGAGTCTGTATACCCTAGTCTGTCTATATATACCCTAGCCTGTCTGTATATACCCTAGCCTGTCTGTATACCACACTAGCCTGTCTGTATATACCCTAGCCCAGGGCTCAAAATTTCAAGTCCTGAGCTACTAGCCAGACCTTAAGTGTTACTCGCCACCAGTTGCCCCACCCAACCACTATCATGCCCTGCCCCCTAATTCTGCCCCTAAGCGCGCCCTCATAAATGATCTCATGAAATTACACTTAAATGTTTTATGCAGAATTAGGTTACAAAAATAAATATTAACAACTTTATCAGTGCTTATCAGTGCAGCGTGACCTGTGCCCAATGCAGCGTGACCTGTGATCAGTGCAGCGTGACCTGTGCTGAATGCAGCCTGACCTGTGCCTAATACAGCCTGACCTGTGTCCAATACAGCATGGCCTGCCTGTGCCCAATGCAGCCTGACCTGTGCCCAATGCAGCGTGACCTGTGCCCCTTGCAGCGTGACCTGTGCCCAATGCTGTGTGGCCTGCCTGTGCCCAATGCAGCGTGACCTGTGCCCAATGCAGCCTCACTTGTGGCCAATGCAGCGTGGCCTGCCTGTGCCCAATGCAGCCTCACCCACAGAGGAAGAGACAAACCGTCCAGATCAGCAGAGAGCGGGATTGCCTGCTGTAATAGCTTTTATTTGAATTTACCATCTTCCCGGGATCACCGTCACATAGCCCTACCTCTTGCCGATGTCACATGTCCCACATTGGACCGGTGTTCTGTCTATCAAATGCGTTGGGCTAAGAGGTGGAGCTATGTGATGACCAAGCCCCGGGAACACAGGAAGTTCTAATGAAAGCTATTAGAGCGGTCAATCACACTCTCTGCTGATCCGGACAGCTCGCCTCTTTTTCTCCTCTCTCTTCCCATGGTTGGTAAACCCTGTCAGCGGTTCTTGTCCCCCCACTCTGAGGCAGCCCCATGCTCACCAACAGCCATTTTCCACTTGCAAAATGCGAGTGTGCGAGTGGAAAATGTAAGGGGTTCTCCTAGCCTGTCTATTTACTACACTAGCTGTCTGTATATACCCTAGCCCAGTGATGGCGAACCTTGGCACCCCAGATGTTTTGGAACTACATTTCCCATGATGCTCATGCACTCTGCAGTGTAGATGAGCATCATGGGAAATGTAGTTCCAAAACATCTGGGGTGCCAAGGTTCGCCGTCACTGCCCTAGCCTGTCTGTATACTACACTAGCCTGTCTATATATAACCTAGCATGTCTGTATACTACCCTAGCCTGCCTGTATACTACATTAGCCTGTCTGTATATACCCTAGCCTGTCTATATACTACAATAGCCTGTCTAAATATACCCTAGCCTGTCTGTATACTATACTAGCCTGTCTGTATATACCCTGGCCTGTCTATACACTACACTAGCCTGTCTATATATATATATATATATATATATATATATATATATATATATATATATATATATATATATCCTACCCTTTCTGTATACTACACTAGCCTGTCTATATATACCCTAACCTGTCTGTATACTCCACTAGCCTGTCTATATATAACCTAGCCTGTCTGTATACTACCCTAGCCTGTCTGTCTACTACAGTAGCCTGTCTGTATATACCCTAGCCTGTCTATATACTACACTAGCCTGTCTAATTATACCCTACCCTGTCTGTATACTACACTAGCCTGTCTGTATATACCCTAACCTGTCTGTATACTACACTAGCCTGTCTATATATACCCTAGCCTGTCTATATATACTCTAGCCTGTCTATATATAACCTAGCCTGTCTATATACTACCCTAGCCTGTCTGTATACTACCCTAGCCTGTCTGTATACTACAGTAGCCTGTCTGTATATACCCTAGCCTGTCTATATACTACACTAGCCTGTCTGTATATACCCTAGCCTGTCTGTATACTACACTAGCCTGTCTATATATACCCTAGCCTGTCTATATTTAACCTAGCCTGTCTGTATACTACACTAGCCTGTCTGTATACTATAGTAGCCTGTCTGTATATACCCTAGCCTATCTATATACTACACTAGCCTGTCTAAATATACCCTAGCCTGTCTGTATACTATACTAGCCTGTCTGTATATACCCTAGCCTGTCTGTATTCTACACTAGCCTGTCTATATATACCCTAGCCTATCTGTATACTACACTAGCCTGTCTGTATACTACACCAGCCTGTCAATATATACCCTACCATGTCTGTATACTACACTAGCCTGTCTGTATACACCCTAGCCTGTCTGTATACTACACTAGTCTGTCTGTATATACCCTAGCCTGTCTGCATATACCCTAGCCCAGTGATGGCGAACCTTGGCACCCCAGATGTTTTGGAACTACATTTCCCATGATGCTCATGCACTCTGTAGTGTAGTTGAGCATCATGGGAAATGTAGTTCCAAAACATCTGGGGTGCCAAGGTTCACCATCACTGCCCTAGCCTGTCTATATACTAAACTAGCCTGTCTTAATATACCCTAGCCTGTCTGTATACTACACTAGCCTGTCTGTATATACCCTAGCCTGTCTGTATATACCCTAGCATGTCTATATAATACAAAAAACAAAGTGTAGCGCTTAAATTATGTGTTTAGGAAAAAATTGGAAATTATCCAAAAAATTAAAATCCATCTCAAAATATAATCGATAAAGTCAACCAACGGCAAAATTAATAATGTGAAGAAATTCCACCAAAAGTTCAGTGCACAAAATGAACAACTAGAGGAACATTCCAGAATCTTGTAATCACGCTTACCAGAACCAGGTTGTAAATAGGCGATGTTATCAAAAGGTGCTGGAGGTGGGTGAGACTTGATCAAAGCGACAAATGAAGACCGGATCCAGACTTCCCCAGTAAGTTGTAAAATGACAGGAATCACGGATCCAGGAAGATGGAATAAGCTAAAGGAATCTCCCACGGGGTAAAGGAAGGAAACAACCAATAGTGAAGCCTGCAAAGGTAAAAACAAAATTTTATTTGCATGTAGTCTACTTACATCAATAAAAAAGACATCAGGGCATATATAAAAACAGGTACACGTGCTTGCATCAGCCAGCCTGACATGTTTCATCCAAAGGTGGATATCATCAGAGGCATGGCTGATGCTGCAAGCACGCTAGATATATATAGTGTGGACATCAAGTCTAACTATCCTGTGATAGGACAGCCCTGACCTGATTGTGATACTGAACAGCTGTTTAAACTCCATTGCACAGGCGCAGAAGGCGCTAAGAAAACAGAGCAGAGAGCTCTGTATACAACCAGAGCGGAATAGTCTGCTCGCGCATGCGCAGTACGACATGCATTCCACCGGCGCGCGCGCCAAACCACGGCGCGCACTGTGCACGTTCCGGTGTACGCCTAGCCGCCTGCGCATGCGCAATAGAGGTGCACTTCACGTCACCAATCAGGGAAACCATGGAAGGAACCAAGGGCGCATCGTCATATCGCGGCGACGTGAGCGATCAATAGCAAATGCGTTCCATGTACAGGAACATGAGCTGAAGAGTCCAACCAACGAGACAGGACAAAACTGCGTAGTAGTTGCAAAGGGAACGCATATATACAAAAATTTTAATAAATAGAATGATACAAAATGAAATAATAAAAAATAAAAAATACATGTTATAATAATTAGTGACAAACACAAAACAATATTAATGGAAGCATTAAAAAATGCCCTATATGTTTTCATGAAGGCGGATGTAAGTATCATGTGTACATACATAATCTGAATTAACCCTGACATACGAGTTAAAATTACTAAAAATTCATGTATATATATAAAAACATAAATAAAAACATACAATAGGAGCATTTAAGATGTTAGGTGCAACCTGGAGTTTCAAAGGGGTGAACACCTCTAAAGATAACCTGTGGCCTGTCCGGAAGTACTGGGCCTAAAATTTTGTCGTTCTTGAGGAGGCTCTCTGTCCATGTATGCAATCATCATATACATATGAATGGTAAAAAAAGCCACTACCCACTTATAGCCATTCAAGGTTAAAATTAAAAGAAAATTTGGATATATAATAAAAAACTGCAAGCACTAGCTGTTATTAATGAAGCAATTTACATCCCAATAGACATTAATGCCGAAAGGGGTGTAACATTTTAAGTCATAAATCCAGCGAGTCTCGACCTTAGATATTTCAAGTTTAGCCAAGCTACCACGCCAATAATGTCTGTTCACATTATTAATTTTGCCGTTGGTTGACTTTATCTATTATATTTTGAGATGGATTTACATTTTTTGGATAATTTCCAATTTTTTCCTAAACACATAATTTAAGCGCTACACTTTGGTTTTTGTATATTTTGAGTTTGCCTATCAACAAACTGTGTTGGCTGCTATCACCCTTACACTTGGAATTAGCGCAGATATTTTGTTCACCCGTTTTTTCATGTCTATATAATACCCTAGCCTGTCTATATACTACACTTGCCTGTCTGTATACTACACTAGCCTTTCTATATATATCCTAGCCTGTCTATATATGCCCTAGCCTGTCTGTATATACCCTAGCATGTCTGTATACTACACTAGCCGGTCTATATATACCCTAGCCTGTCTATATATACCCTAGCCTGTCTATATATAACCTAGCCTGTCTGTATACTACACTAGCCTGTCTATATATAACCTAGCCTGTCTGTATACTACACTAGCCTGTTTGTATATAACCTAGCCTGTCTGTATACTACACTAGCCTGTCCATATATACCCTAGCCTGTCTGTATACTACACCAGCCTGTCTATATATATATCCTAGCCTGTCTGTATACTACCCTAGCCTGTCTGTATACTACACTAGCCTGTCAATATATACCCTAGCATGTCTGTATATACCCTAACATGTCTATATATACCCTAGCCTGTCTGTATACTACCCTAGCCTGTCTGTATACTACCCTAGCCTGTCTGTATACTACACTAGCCTGTCTATTTATACCCTAGCCCAGCCCTCAAAATTTACACGCGCCTGCTCGCATTTTGCGAGTACATTTTGAGGGCTGGTGAGGAAGGGCTGTCTGGGAGCGAGGGGGGGGGGGCGAGCACTGCCGGCCGGTGAGTCCTTTTCCCAGCGCTCACGAAGGGGAAGAGAGAGGACAGAGCCGGCTGGATGATAAGAGCGCAGGGAACATCACTAGCGGCTTTGATTTAAATTGCTGTGTGTTCCCTGCACTCGCTTTCACACACAGCCCCGCCCCCTAGTCCCGGGAAATTCGATAGACAGATCACCCGCCCAACACGGGACGAGTGATGTGTATCAAAGTTCCCTGGCCAGGGGGCGAGGCTGTATGGAACGCCGAGCGGCGGAAACACACAGCAATTTATATCAAAGCTGTTCCAGTAATGTCCCTCGGCGCTCATATCATCCGGCCAGCAATGCTCTTCTTCTCCTTTGCTCCCCTTCATGATGGACACAGGTAGGCTGCATTGGTGGACAAGTGTTAGGCTGCATTGGTGGACAAGTGTTAGGCTGCATTGGTGGACAAGGGTGAGGCTGCATTGGTGGACAAGTGTTAGGCTGCATTGGTGGACAAGGGTGAGGCTGCATTGGTGGACACAGGTGAGGCTGCATTGGTGGACACGGGTGAGGCTGCATTGGTGGACACGGGTGAGGCTGCATTGGTGGACACGGGTGAGGCTGCATTGGTGGACACGGGTGAGGCTGCATTGGTGGACACGGGTGAGACTGCATTGGTGGACACGGGTGAGGCTGCATTGATGAGCATGGATAAAGTTGCTTAATTTTGCATAAAACATTTAAGGGTAATTTCATGATATAATTTATGAGGCCGTGTCTATATATTCCCTATCCTGTCTGCATACTACACTAGCCTGTCTGTATACTACTCTAGCCTGTCTGTATGTTCCCTAGCTCAGTGATGGAGAACCTTGGCACCCCAGAACTACATTTCCCATGATGCTTGTGCACTCTGTAGTGTAGTTGAGCATCATGAGAAATGTAATTCCAAAACATCTGAGGTGCCAAGGTTCGCCATCACTGCCCTAGCCTGTCTTAATATACCCTAGCCTGTCTGTATACTACCCTAGCCTGTCTGTATATACCCTGACCTGTCTATATACTAAAATAGCCTGTCTATATATACCCTAGCCTGTCTGTATACTACATTAGCCTGTCTGTATATACCCTAGCCTGTCTGTATATACCCTAGCCTGTCTGTATATACCCTAGCCTGTCTGTATATACCCTAGCCTGTCTGTATACTACACTCGCCTGTCTATATACTACACTCGCCTGTCTATATATACCCTAGCCTGTCGGTATACTACACTAGCCTATCAGTATACTACACTAGCCTGTCTATATATACCCTAGCCTGTCTGTATACTATACTAGCCTGTCTGTATATACCCTGGCCTGTCTATATACTACAGTAGCCTGTCTGTATACTACACTATCTTGTCTATATATACCCTAGTCTGTCTGTATATACCCTAGCCTGTCTGTATATACCCTAGCCTGTCTGTATACTACACTAGCCTGTCTGTATACTACACTAGCCTGTCTGTATATACCCTAGCCTGTCTGTATACTACACTAGCCTGTCTGTATATACCCTAGCCTGTCTGCATACTACACTAGCCTGTCTATATACTACCCTAGCCTGTCTGTATATACCCTAGCATGTCTGTATAATACCCTAGCCTGTCTATATACTAAACTTGCCTGTCTGTAACTACACTAGCCTGTCTATATATTACCCTAGCTTGTCTATATACACTAGCCTATCTATATACTACACTAGCCTGTCTATATACTACCCTAGCCTTTCTATAAACCACACTAGCACTTAACCTAAGTTCACACTTATTTAGTGTAAAATATGACTTCCCGATAAATTAAATTTTAGTTTTATTTATCATGATATAAAATTATGGATGACCCAGGCAGCACAATGTCTTGGGCCAACCCTGGTCATAGGTGTAAGATGGCGATCAGCTCTGCAGCTGAGTGCTGAGAGTTCTGAATAAATATTCTGAACAGAGGCATGGTGCACAGATAAAATGTAAATTGGATAGTAAAAGATGACATGTTAACAATAAACTGGCAAGTTTCAGAGGGTCCCTCATTAGCACTGTAGTATGGACGAATCAGAGATTCTAAATGTATTGGGATACTCATGAAAATCTATTTACATAAAGCATCATACCTGGCCCTAGATTTAACCCTTACTGTAGTATAATAAAAAACATTTTTATTCACAGATTTAACTCTGTCATTTGGATGTGAATTTTACTTTCAAAATGCCTTTCATGTGTTCTTTGCCATAGCCACATATGCCATATGAAGTGAATTCATCCATGGTACAGTTGTGATTTTATTATTTCTATTTGATTTGCGCACAGAATGTGCAACTGTGCATTAAACTGGGTACACACTAATAGAATTTTGTTCCACATTTTTAATGTGAGAAGTGCTATAGGAATGTTCATTGTTAGTGGGGTCAAATCGATGTTCGTTTTCAACTGCAGTGACGAGTACATTTGAAGGAGCAAGATGGAACATTTTTCTCAAATCTACAAATTTCTTTTTTAAACAATTCCTTTTTATTTTTATAACAAAAACATTTACATCATCGAAGAACATTTGACCTCTAATCTTAATACACTAGAGGGGTAAACACCAGCCGGCTGTACAAACTTATATGCAAAAGATGTTCTAATCTAGGTGTATTCCCCCTCTTTTATCCGTCACGCCCCTACCCCCCCCCCCCCCCCCCCCCCCCATTCCCCCCCCCCCAAGTCAAGCCCCAGACCTCCATGTCACCGAGCCATAATTCGCAATCCCGGCCCCCTCTCCCCCCAGCCCCCCCACCGGCCGCCCCCAGGCAAACTTGCCAGAGCGGGCCGGGGGGGGGGGGGGCCGCAGGGAGGAAGAGAAAAGGAGGAAGCAGGAGAGGAGAAAAAAAAAAAAAAAGGGAAAAGGGACGAAATTTAAACCTAAATAGAACCTCAAAAAGTAGGAGTAAAATGTCACTCTGAATCTACAGGCTTTGTCGTCCAAGATCCCCATACCATTTGAAATTTCCTGTGGTTATTCTGTTTCATGAAAAATACTCTCTCATTGCCTATTATTATATTCATATTTCTATTCCACTCCTCTATTGTCGGGGGTAGCTGCGCCTGCCAGTGCTGAGCAATCAACTTTCTCGCTTGAAATAGGGCCCTTAAAACAGAGTCTATGATATTGTTTGGGGTCCTCTCTCTCTCCAAAAGGCCCAAAAGGCAGGTTTTGGCCGTTGCCTCTAGATTTAGCCTCAGAATCACATTAATTACCTCGATGACCTTTGTCCAATATCTAAACAGCTTCGGACACTTCCAAAGCATGTGGATGAAATCTCCAACTAGGCCGCATCTAGGGCAACGGTCATTATCCCGCCAACCCAGGTTAAACATTTTGCTTGGAGTATAATAAACTCTGTATAAAAAATAAAGTTGTGACATCTTATGTGTTGGAGAAATTGAGACCCGTTTTACTTGACCGATGACGCAATCCCATTCTTCTGCTGACAATGGGCCCACCTCGCTCTCCCATATTGCCCTAATCTTAATTGGTCCACTACGCTCCCGCGTTTTGTCCCCCAATTTGGCATACAACCCGGAAATTATCCCCTTAGTTGGTTCCGAGGATACCAATTGTGCCAGGATAGTTATCTGCGTCCAGCACGGTACTTGCGATCTAAATTGGATCTGGGCTGCATGCCTCACCTGAAGGTATTTATAAAAGGTGCTGTTGGGAAGGGAGAATTCCTGTTTCAAAACAGCGAATGATTTCAAATTATCCCCAGCGTATATTTGGCTTACTCGAGTGAGGCCCTGGTTTTCCCAGTCCCTAGACTTAGTAATTTTAGCTAGCTCTTCTAAGTTGTTATTATACCATAGAGGAGCTAGCTCTGATATGCCCTGGCATCCTAACATGCCCTTAGCTATTTGCCAGAGCTTTATTATTAAATTTACCGTTGGGCAACGTATAGAAAAAGATCTAGCCTCAAGGGCTTCTATAAGTGTACGATGTGGGCTACCTGTCAGCAACAGGCTTAGACCTGGGCCCCTAGCTAGCCCCCCCCCCCTGCTAGGTGCTGTAGCTGAGACGCTACAAAGTACCATCTGGGGTGCGGGATCGCTAATCCACCCTCTTCAAGTGGGAGCTGAAGCGTAGTGAGGGCAATCCTAGGTTGTCCTTTATTCCAAATCAGGTCTCTGAAGAGGGAGTCCATCCTCCTAAACCACTTCTGCCCAATCCATGAGGGAGCATTGTGGAGCAAATACAGGATTTGGGGCAACCATATCATTTTAATGAGGTTACACCTCCCTGCCGCCGAAAGGGGGAGACGGCCCCACACCTCGGCCTTATGTTTAAGTTTTAATAATAATGGAGCTAGATTGTGTTTATGGAACAAATTTATATCTCTAGTGATCCATATCCCAAGGTACTTCAATTTATCGACTGTTTTAAAAGAAAATTTGTCGAGTATTATATCCCCTGGGATTGGATCTATTGGCATGAGGGCCGTCTTATCCCAGTTGATTGTCAATCCAGAGATATTACCAAACTCGCCCATCATTTGTATTGCTGCTTCAAGTGAAGAATGAACGTCTCCTAAATAAAACAGAACGTCATCGGCGAATAGTGCTATCTTCTCTTCAAATGGCCCTCGCCTAAATCCACAAATATCCCCATTAGCTCTAACGGCAATGGCCAATGGCTCTATTGCCAGCGCAAAAAGAAGAGGAGACAAGGGGCACCCTTGTCTCGTTCCTCTTTCAAGATTAAAAAAATCTGAGTGTTCGTTGTTAATCTTTATTTTTGCTCTTGGATTGGTATAGAGTAGTCTTACCCAATTAATGAAGTTTGATCCAAAGCCAAATTTTCCCAATGCCTTGAATAAGTAAGCCCATTCAAGGCTATCAAATGCCTTAGCGGCATCTAATGCCATAATAGCCCTTGGGCCCTTGTTATCTACTGGTAGTTGTATATTCAAGTAGGTTCTGCGTATGTTTGTGCTGGTTGACCTCATTGGGATAAACCCGGACTGGTCAGGATGCACTAAGTTGTGCACACATGTATTTAATCGAGCAGCTAGAACTTTAGCCAGAATTTTTACATCAGTGCAGAACAAAGAGATCGGGCGGTATGAGGAGGGGTCCATGGGGTCTTTTCCCTCCTTCGGGATAACGACAATAGTCGCTTCCGTCATTGAGGCTGGAAGAGACCCCATGGAATGCACCTGGCCCAGCGTCTTAAGTAGTTCTGGGAGTAAAATTTCCCCGTATCTTTTATAGATCTCAATTGGTAGTCCATCCGGGCCAGGTGACTTTAAATTTGGCATGCTGGCAACAGCGTCAATTAACTCCTGTAAAGTAATTGGGGCCTCCATTAATTGCCATTCCAACTCTGAAAGAGTTGGGAAATTTATATTTTCGAGAAAGGGGACCGTTTCCCCTCTATCAACCTCTATCTGTGATTTATATAGAGAGCTATAGTAGTTACTAAATGTTTTCGTTATAATCTTGGAGTCTGAAGAGATTGCTCCCTGTATGGTCCTCACGGCCAAGACTGATGAGGGGGGCATATTTGCTTTAACCAACAGGGACAGTGTACTACCCACCTTCTCCCCTTCGCCATAATTTAATTGCCTCAGGAATATGCGTTTATCCTCATTGATCCTGTTGCTGACTGACTTATAGTCTTGCTGTTTCTCTAGCCATTTCTTTTGGGTTTCCGGATTTGGGTTAAGAATATATTTTTGTTCCGCCAGCATTACAGCCTTTTTAGCTTCCCCTTCCCTTTCTCTTGTCTTACTTTTAATTCTAGCAACTTGCTGGATTAGGAGGCCTCTAAGATGAGCTTTTAAAGAGTCCCAGACTACCCCAATTGGAGCCGTATCAGTATTTATGGTGATAAATTCCTTTAAGGCCATCTTTACTTCTTCATGACTTTCAATTAGCTCCAACCAGGCTGGGTCTATTTTCCACTCCCTATGCTGGGGCTTGTTCCCCATGTTCAATGTCAGAATCAGAGGGGAGTGATCCGATATCCCCCTTGGGCCATAATCTATTGTTCCTATAAGGGGTAGGGCTTCAGAGTTAACAAAGGCCATATCAAGTCTAGATAAGGTCGAAAAAGAGGCTGAGAAGCAAGAGTATTGCCTTTCCTGCGGGTGCCGTATTCTCCAGGCTTCACTTAGCCCTGTTTCTTGTAGAAACCGGGCTAGCCTACCTTCTTCCCTCAAAGTTGTTTGTTGCGGGGTAGGAAACCTGTCAATAGACTTGTCTAATACCTCATTATAATCCCCCATTGCTATCACCGGAATCCCAGCCTTATCTATAATAAATGCAATTAATTCATATAGAATCTCCAACTTGAATGGTGGTGGAACGTAGATATTTGCTAAGACATATGGTTTATTTTCCAATGAGCAATGTAAAAAAACATAGCGACCCGTTGGGTCTATTTGTACTTTATGGCATGAAAATAATGTTCCCCTACCAATCAGGATACTCACACCTCTTGAGTAGGAGGAGTATACCTCCTGCCACTTCCGACCACGAAGCAGAGGCACTATGTCGTCCACGAGATGTGTCTCCTGGAGACATAGGATACCTGGCCCCCTACCCTCCAGGAGCGACAGGACCAAGGATCTCTTGGCAGGGTCCCCCAGGCCCCGGACATTCCAAGAAATCAGATCAAGTTTCTTTATCTGCATCTTGGCTTCACTTAGATATAGGCCGCCTCATATGGGGTGGCTAAAAGAGAATATGTTGGAGCCATCAGGAAATTCCAACAGAAAAATGGAACTAAATAAGCAATTCCTAAACATCACCAAAAAATAAATAAAAAAAAAGATAAAAAACAAAGACCAAGGAAAGGAGGAAACCGGGAGGGGAGTAAAAGGGCCCCAGCAGACTAGCGATCAAGCCCCTCCCCCCTCCGAACCTACCAATGGGATACATGACTACCATTTCTGCTTAACTCGTGCATTACAACGTAAATAAGTGATATTCCCAAACTCACAAAGTGAAAATACATTAATATTGAACAATAATAAACACAGACCCTTGACGAAACAGTCATCCTTGAATAAACTGCTGCCCTTATATGTATACTTCCCCCTAGACTTAAATGTGTTAACTTTCTTTTTAGTGATTGATACAAAATACAAATCTGAACCCTGTGCTTGACCTTTACCCACCCCCCTCCCTTGATCCCTAAACTCGCTCCCCCCACCTCCCCCCTTTTCCCCATCCCCCCACCCATCCCTCCCCGTCCACCCCAGCCCATTAGGGCAACCCCTAGCAGGTGCGTTCGTGACCTTACCAAATCCCTCTCTTACATCAATAACTCTCTTCGTAAAAGTGTTTCGTGCAAATTTAAACAAAACTAGGGGGCCAGACTGCCCCCATCCACTCAAACCTACATACATTTATTCTTCCCCATTGCCCATGGGCTCTCTCTATTTTCCCCCCTATCCGTGATATATCTCTTAGTTAAATAGTCATTTCATCTCGCACCCCACTGAAGCTTGACCAATAATTCCCTCCACCACCTATTCCTCCCTCTCTCCCCCCCCCCCCCCCCCCAACCAGGAACCATGTGCCTATGACAATTTCTAGAAATATGAAAACAATATTTGTCCTTCCTCTCCCCTCCCCCAAAAAGGCGGGGAGAGAAAGAAGAGAGGGCAGAAGAAAAAAATAAAAAAAATAAAAACCCCTCTCCTTAAAAATCCTTCTTGTTCTCCTCGAACCATTGCAGGGCTTCAGTAGGGGAGTTGAAAAAAAAAGTCTTGCCAAGAGCTGTGACTCTCAGCCGGGCCGGGTATAGTAAAGCATAGTCTATTTTGTGGTTAATCATGCTGCGCTTGATCGGGATATATTCAGCTCTGCGTTTCTGCAGGTCAGGCGAGAAATCCGGGTAAAATGAGACTCTAGCGCCTTGTAGCCTAATGTCTCCCAACTCTCTGGCCCTCCGCAGCAAAGACACCTTGTCGTTGTAATTTAAGATTTTAAGTAGTATAGGCCTGGGGCGATCTCCCCCATGCTGGTTTCTTGAAATAGTGCGGTGGGCCCGTTCAATAACAAATAAGGGACTAAAAGAGGACCCCCCAAAGATCTCTCTAAACCAGTCCTCCAAGAACTTTATTAGATTAGGGCCTTCACTCCGTTCAGGTAGGCCTATTATTCTAATATTATTTCTGCGATTCCTGTTTTCCATTTCGTCCAATTTAGCGACATGTGCGTTCATAGTGTTTTTAAGCCATTGAATTTCACGTTTTGCTGGGATCAGTTCGTCTTCTACTTCTAGTATTCTTTGTGTTGTTTTATTTAACTCATGTTTTATGGAGACTAGTTCGTCCTTAATACTCCGTAATTGACTATCGAAGATGGAGATTGAGTTTTTACACTCGTTTATTGCGTTTAATACCTCCCTTAATGTGGGTTCTCTCTCCATAGCTTCCGAGGTAGTATCAGAGGCAGTGGTTGAGGTAAAAGTTGGGGGGCAACTGTCCTCTACATTTAACTGGGTCAAAGACGTTTTGGACCCTCCTGCTCCCTTATTTGTAGACTTTTTAATGGCAGAGGGGGTAGATAGGTTAGATGCTGTGCCTCCCTGGCTCTTTCTATCTGGCGCAAGATTTTTTTGGTCCTTAGCCTGCAAATTAGGTTGATTGGTTGATTGCTGGATATTCAGCTTGTTGGGGGAGGCTGGAGCTGCTGCTGAATGTGCAAATTTCTCCAGTTTTGTGGCCGCAGCAACTGCGACCTGGTTATTTCTGTCTTTTGCAGCGCGTGTATTTTGAGGTGCTTCCTGGGGTAGGTGCTCATCTGGTGGTCTTTTTCTCGACATGATGACCTTACTAAACAGGGTAAGGTTAGCCCCCTCCCCCTCTCTCTCCCCAGGTATGGGGAGTGCGATTGATTCCTAAGCCCCAGGTAATTATGGCAATTCTCGTTGGCGGTGACACCCTTTTGTTGCCTAAAATCCTCCTAGAGGAGGGCCCTGTTAAGTGTACGAAGGAAAATGACTTGGTACTGGGTGATTATCAAAAAAAAAAAAAAAAAGGAAAAAACCCCTCCAAAAAAAAAAAAAAAGGAGGGAGGGGAAAGGGGCAACACTTAAGCTGGACACACGCCGCAAACGGCTTAGTGGAGCAAATCAAACCTGTAGGTTCAGGCGGATCATCCACACTAATAAAGCTAGCACACAGACTCCTAACTCATGGCTGGGCTATGCAGTGCGATACGGGCTCCCCTAGTGGTGGAGAGGTATTTTTTAAAATGGCGTGGGGGTGATTATATTATGTAGTATTATCCCAGTTTTTTGTATCCCCAGCTCTTAAAAGAGCCCTGTACCGCTGTTATGGCAGAAGTTTCCCAGCACGGCTTATAATGACTTTTTATCAATAGGATACAATAAGACACAAACGCTGCTCAAAAAAAAATCCTTGGCATAGGGCCCCCAAGAAAAAAATTTACCACTGAACAGATCTGGAAGTGAGAGTAAGTAGTCCTAGATTTTATAAAGGCTTGGTGTGGTATGATCCAACATAGCCTACAATCCCAAAGTCTTTTGCATTTATACCTCAAGTATATTGAAGTTTTACAAGTAGCAATAGGATGCAGTGAAATAGCAATAGCTCAGTCCAGACAGATAGCGTCCATAATATGATGGGATTCACCAGATCCTATGAGCTCAGCATGGTGGGGGCATAGTGCAAAATAGCTTATGGAATGAATAAAACCTGTCAGCGTAAGCAGTAGAATGGAGTTACTTGAGTTACATAACTCACCACCCCCGACAGTACAGCACACTAGGACCTGGCACCGCTGTAATCTTCCTCCTGTGGCTCCGTGCTGGCGTGTCTCGCTGCTGGTCTCACACCACCCGGTGCTCTCGATGCATCCCGCACAGCGGCGTCAGCTGATCGAGCGCCGCTGGGATTCAAATGACTCGCGTTAGCAGACAAGCAGGGCAGCTGCGCATCGGCTCCCGGGTCATCCCCCCGTCTTCCTCCGTGTAGCTAGTCCGCCTAGCAGGTGACAGCAATCCTCCAACCTCCCGGATCGACACAGGAGGTGAGTAGGTGGCACAAAAGAAGGTAGGAGATATGGGGATCGGTTAGAGTCCGGAGGAGAGCGAACGCCAAGCACAACAAGCCGGCCCCTCCACTAGTGCAAGTTTAAGCTCCGAGACAGCAAGCTTCAGAGAGGGAAGTCAGAGAGAGCCCGACTGCATCCTCACACGTTCACCCCTCTCTCCATACTCCCAAACCTCTCACATCCAAATCTACAAATTTCTAACAGTGTATGTTGTTTTCATTTGGTAAAGTCCATTCATTTCAAAATCAAATGTTAGAAGCAAACAAAATATTTAAATATTTTTGTATGTATAAGAAATTTTAAAGGGAAAAAACCTTTATCCATCTGGGAAATATTATACAGATATAGTTACCATCAGCAAACCAAGGACTGATCATCATGTGCCAGGTATATATTTACCTAATGTTGAGGGTCTGCATCAACTCAGGGTGCCAGCCAGGACAGATAACTATCCAAGAAATAGGGAGGCCAGAGTGAGGTACTTAAACCCCTTTAAATAGAGTAAAGGAAAAAGGGGGCATTTAGTGATCAGTTCCCGGCAGAAAAACGGATTGGGCAAATAGTCTGCTAATTCTCTTACCTTAAACAAGTGTTGTTTGGGGAGTGAACCTCCGCTGAGCTGCACAAATAAAGAGCTCAAACAAGTCCCCTTAAATAACCCTCTCCACCGCCGTTTTGGCGCCAAAATCTCGGCGCCAAACGGTCATGTGAGGACAAGTGATGTCACTGCAGGAGCGCCAGGCGCACAGGAAGTGACAGCCGTGAAACAGGAAGTGCCATCCCCAACAGGAAGCCAGAGCAACTGACCTCTGTGCTGATAGCAAATTGAATCACAGGATGTAAGGTCACATCTGAAGGACTGTCAGCAAAGGAGTAAAAGGGAAATGGACTGACAATATTGCCAGTACATGTCAGGGAAGGGATATTTGGATATATCCCTGGGCTGAATGTGATGGATGTGTGTAGGAATGATTTTGGGTCACAAAACAGATCCATATGTACTACCTCTGTTTTCTTGGGACATATATGTAACCAAGATAACGGCCGCAGTTTAGCGCAAGCGTTTAACCCTTAAGTGACTGGAACGGCGCAAATTAGGAGAAAAATAGACGGATGAGGTCTAAAGACTCCAAAGATAACGCCTCACGTGTCCATATGAGGCACCTGAACCCCATTTCAAAGCATCTTGCTACAAATGTATATAAGGCTGCAAATATTGCTCCTTTAAAGGGACCAGAACTAAGAGTGGCTGATACTAATTAAATACAAATACAATGGAGCAGTGGAGCTAGCCAAAGGGCCCCCTACCATGATCCATAGGTCAGCAAGCACCACACCAAGCAAAATATGTGATGAACATCTGAATAATAATAACAAACAGTACAAGGGATAAATAAAGAGAATACACATAATAATATACATATTTAAATGAAAACCAATAATGTTCTCAAAAAGGAGTGACAATGGCGACCTACCCCTATAAGAAGGGTTTGAAGCTCAGAGATTCATTCAAGCCAGGATGCACAGTGGCTCTAAGGTTATGAATCCATTTTGATTCTCTCTGTAAGAGAGTTTTATCAATATCACCTCCGCGGTTGAAATCTGGTACATATTCTAGTGCAAAAAACTTCATCTGTGAAATATCGTATGAATGGTAGAGCCCCATATGTCGACTAATGGGGGTCTCCATTTTTTTTCTTTTTAATGAGGGATACATGATCTCTAATTCTATGAAAGAAGGGTCGTTTAGTTTTCCCTACATAAAAAGCCTGACAGGCACATGTCATGAGGTAAACAACCCCAATAGTCTTACATGTTGCATAAAAGTTGGGCTTAAAGGTTTGACCAGAGGGCAGCATTATTTCAGTCGAATTAATCAATAAAATCACAGAATTCACATTTTCCACAGGGGGAAGTACCTTTTCTATGTGTCTTTGTTCTTGAGGTAAGATGGCTATGAACTAGTCGATCTTTTAAAGAGGTAGATTTGCGGTAGGTAATTTGTGGGTGAGCACCCACATATTTTGAGAGAACATCATCTGTAGAAAGAAGATGCCAGTATTTCTCAAAGATGTGGCGTACTTTTTGTGTTCACCAACAAAGGTGGTGATTACGCGGACTTTGGATTCAGATTTATATGGCTTCACTTGGTGGATTAATTGATGTCTATCCTTCTGTTTTGCTCTATTGTATGAACGCTTAAGGCAATTTTTACTGTAGCCTCGTTCTAGGAGACGGATTTGCAACGCTTTGGCTTCTAATTCAAAATCAGCCTCTTTGCTACAATTTCTTTTTAATCTTAGATATTGACTGAATGGTATACTCTGGACAAGGGACGCGGGATGAGAACTGTCAGCGTGAAGAATAGTGTTGCCTGCCGAGGGCTTTCTGTAAAGAGAGGAACCAATAGTTTTGTCCTCATTTACATAAATCTTAATATCCAGAAAATTTACAGTAACCTGATCACAGGTCATCGTAAACTTAAGATTGTAGGAATTAGTTTCAAGACACGATAAAAATTGCGACAGCTCATCCCGAGTTCCAGTCCAGACAATAAAGATATCATCAATAAATCTTTTTGATTGACATTGAATGTACTGAGAATTTTGCTTCAAATTTTCGTAAGAATTTTCTTTCGAAATTCTACTAGTGTATAACCAAATTAAATCTATGTAGAATTAAATACCATTAGCTTACCTCAACCTTTGTTCTCTCCAGACGTCTGCATGTTGTTTTTACTCTGACTAGAATTTATGTCCATGAGGGTAGAAATTTTTTTAGTTTTTTACTTTCTTTGACATGTAAATACAGGCATTGTTTTCACTGACCAATAACGGCACCTATGCAGTATCATAGGTTAGCAGACAATTCTGTAAAAAAAAGATAGGAAGGAACAAATAATTAAACTTGTGCAGAGGGAAGGTCTGGTCATTTTAGCACTTTATTGAAATACGAAACATGTTATTATTTGCTTTGCAAAATACAAAATGCCAGCATTTTTGCATTATAAATGACTCAGATTTCAAAAAGAACTATACAGTGCCAAACGTTATCAGGGTGTTCACTAGAGTAATTTTCAAAAATATGATAGAAGCAATGTACAGATATGAAAAAAAAAAACTTCAGGAAAAACATGTTTTGTAATAAATAAGTCACATTCATTTTATATATACAGTATATTCCTTTTTATTTTTTGGATGCATGACTTAGAAAAAGTAACATTATACAATGTATTGATCCTGTAACAGCTTGTCTTCAACATCCTCAGTGTTTATAGACATATTCAATGGAAAAATATAGTCAAAAATATAGTCAAAGAGTATCCTCTGTGCAAACCTCTGTTAGTGCTAAACTACAGTTCCAGTGATAATTTGAAACTAGCAACTAAAGAACAAACATTTATTTTCAACATATAAAGTTGCGGTTTACACTATCGTGTGTATTCCTACTAGGGATTGGCCGAATGGACCCCTGTTCGGTTTGCACCAGAACTTTCGAACACCGGTCAATGGGAACCGAACATCAAAAATCAAAAGTGTCCATTTTGAAGGCGTATATGCAAGTAATTGGGCATACAACAGTTATAGGGGTCCAGGTCCTGCCCTCTGGGACATGTATCAATAAAAAAAAAGTTTGTGAAAAACATAATTTTTAAATGAACAGTAATTTTTAGCTTTTTAAGGTAAAAGCATAAAAATGAAAAATTCCTTCCAATGTAGTGCCTGGGGGGTCCCTTAGTCTACCTGTAAAGTCACATATCTGTACCATGTCTAGAATCTGCTGCAGCAATAATTTCATTTATAAAGCCAAAAAAAATGAAAATTTTCCTGCAAACTGCCTTTATTTTGCTGAGCAACAGCTGTGGAGCCAGTGTGTATAATGAGGCCACAATGTAGTAATGTAGTGCACTGGAAACAAGATTAGAGATTTTTTTGGATACATTCTGGTTTCACTTTGACTTTGGTTAGAAGTAATGAGTGCATAAAAATTGGTCTTCGGTGGCGCTTGCCAGCGCAACCCTATAGAGGTAATCTTGATGAAAGCAAGAATTGGCCTTGCTGTAAAAAAATGCAATGATATGCACTTGTCAAACAGGTGCAGAAAAATTACTCTTTGGGTGTCAGGGGGCGCCTTCCCACCATAACCCTATAGAGGTACTTTTGATGAAAGCAAGAATTGGCCTTGCTGTAAACAACAGCTGTTCTCCAACGCTACTCTCTTGACCAACAGAAGACTCAAAATTATGTTTTCACCACACTGTAACCTACTGGAGTCAGGAAAAACATTCAATAAAATCCTCTTTAACGTGTCCTCAAGAGATTTTATCTTCTGCACTCTCTGTGGGGACGGGATGAGTTCTGAAACCTTGCCCTTATAAAACTTTGGTCAAGGAGGATTGCCAACCAGTAATCATCCTTCTCCTTTATGCCACGTATTCTTGGATCCTTTTGCAGGCTTTGAAGCATGAGGTTGCCCATACGCCTAAAATTTGCAGAGGCTTGAGAAGCAGACTCCTCGGGGTCACTCAGGATGGCAGCATCTGGAACTTCCTCCTCCCAGCCACGTACTACTCCCAAGGGTCCTGGAGTTGGAAAGCCATCGCTTACAGATTGACGCATGTCTTCCTCTTCTTTGAAGCCTATGAAAATGCCAGAATCCTCCTCCTAATCCACCTCCCCTCTCTCCTTCTGTGTGTTCTGTGACATAGGAATGATGGTGTCCGGATAAAGTGGGCCTTGAGAGGAAAGGAAGTCGTCCTCTTCCTCCTGCTGCTCTGCCTCCAGTGCCCTGTCCATAATGCCTTGCAGAGTCTGCTTCAGCAGGAACACAACAGGGATTGTGTCACTGATGCATACACTGTCACTGCTCACCATCCTTGTGGCCTCTTCAAATGGTGACTATACAGTGCATGTGTCCTTAATGATCAGCCATTGGTGTGGGGAAAAAAAGCAGAGGCAGCCTGAGCCTGTCGTCATGCCATACTGGCACAGGTACACGTTGGCACCCCTCTGCTGCAAGTATAGCCACTGCAGCATTGGCTGTGTATGACCACCTGAAATGGCTACAAACTCTTCTGGCCTGTTTTAGTACATCTTGCAACCCTGGGTACGTACTTAGGAAATGCTGCATCACCAAATTGAGGACATGTGCCAGGCATGGCACATGTGTCAACTTTCCCTGTCTAAGGGCGGACAGGAGGTTTGAACCATTATCGGACATCACCATTCCTGGCTCCAGCTGGCATGGTGTGAACCACCTCTGGGCCTGTCCCTGCAGAGCTGCAAGAATCTCTGCTCCGGGGTGGGTCCCGTAAACACACCAGCTGAACCACTGCATGGCACCTTTTAGCCTGACTCTGGGAATAGCCTATTGAATGCTCACGGGGTACCTGATGTTCATAGAACAGTTCTGCAGAGAAGGGCATGGAGGTGGCAGAGGAGGAGGAGGGGTCTGGCATCATCACCACCAGCTGTATGGAGACGTGGGGGCACAACAAGCTGCAGCACCGAGCCCTGTCCTGCATCCTTTTGAGTTGCAAGCAACGTTACCCAGTGTGCTGTGAATGAAATATATCGTCCCTGCCCATGCTTGCTGGACCACGTGTCAGCAGTAAGGTGGATTTTACGGCTGACTGCAGAACTTTCCCTTCCGTGTGATGGTAGGGAGATGGAACGGCCTTATGTAAAAAGTAGTAGCGACTGGGAACCTGCCATTGTGGTACAGAACATTGTGCAAATTCACGTAAGGGGGCAGAATCCACCAGGCTGAAAGGCAGAAGTTGGAGAGCCAACAGCTTTGACAAGCTTGCATTCAGACGCTGGGCACGTGGGTGGCAGGGACTATATATATTTTTTTATGTTGCAGCAGATGGGCCAGAGAAATTTTCCGGCTACAGTCTAAAGCTGGTGGTGTGCTGCTGGCAGGTGTGCTGCTAGGACCTGGGACACCCTGTGCTATACCATCATCCCTGTCAGTGGAGGCTGCTGAAAGTAATGACTCGGTATCGCAGGAGCAGACTGAAGTGGGTAAGGAGGAGGAGGAGGGACAGATTTGTGCCCCTTTTGTGTGGCTTTTAGGTGCTCTGGCCAACGGGGTGAGTGCTTGGACATTAAATGCCTTGTTAGGCATGTGGTACCCAAATGGTTGGTGTTTTTGCCACGTTTGATGTGCCTGAGACACAGTTTGCAGATAGCAACAGTGCGGTCTGCTGCAGATGTGCTGAAAAAAGCCCAGACAGCTTAGCTTTAGGGAGTGGGCCGGTAGATAACAGCTGCAACATGTGATGGAATAGGGTGGCTTCTCTCTACTCTTTCTTGATTTTGGACTCCTTGGGGTTGTGCCGCCTCACCTTCAGTTTCCTCCTCTGCGCTATCTGTCACGCAAGTCACATCAGTGACCTCATCATCATCATCATCTCCATCTCCTCCCTCTTCATCATTACTACTGGAGACAACTTGGCAATACGCTGCGGCTTGGGGAACATGAATGCCAAATTGTCTACCAGTGTTCCTCCCTCTCTCTAGGCTCATGTTCCTGTCATCCTCAACCTCAGAACCAACATCTGAATCCAGAAATGGCTGGGCATCATCAAGGTGCAAGTGGCTGATGCTGTGGTCAAATAACTCATCTGACTCCTCGATGGCTGATGTTGGGGCTATGGCAGGAATAGATGTGGACAAGGAGGCAGGTTTATCCACTCTGGCAACTGCAGGGGACTGCTCACTTGTCTCTGCACTTTTTTTTTTCCACCTCAGCAAAATTTTCCAAGAGACTTATTTCAACTTTGCAGTTCAATTTTGTCCCTTCTCATTTTCACATCATAGTGGTTTATTCTGCAATATCTTTATTAGTTATTTAGATATTTAATTTAATTTACATACAAAAAAAACGAATCATATTTCTTTACCTATTCCTTACCTCTCTTTCCCTCTTCCCAGTATCCCTTCCATCCCCTCCCCCTTATTTGGTTTGTTTCCTTCTAGGTCCCCTCTATTTCTGACTCACAGCCCTTCGCCTTCTTTCATCTTCTCTAGATATTTATCCGAGGTTTCAAAATTTTTCCATCCCCCCAGGTGCTAATATATTTCCCATAATTTCCTTTATCCCTGCTGCTTAATAGTTCCATTTTACTGTAGTATTCTATTTGTTCAAACCACTCTCTTATACCTGATTTTTCACTATTTAACAATTTTTTTGGGATCAGACCCTTTGCAGCATTCAGGAGTTTTGGGGTTACTGTTTTCATATATTGTTTCTTTGGAGTTTTAGAATCGTGGAATAAGCAAGTCCATATATTTTCTATTTTCTCACCAGTTATCTCCTTTATATTGCTCACTATTTCTTGCCAGTACTCCTTTTTATACTCTACTTATTTTTGGACACTCCCACCATATATGTACCAGCGTTGGCCTTTGTTTGCATTTTCTCCAACACAGTGGTAATCCCTCCGGTTGATATTTATGGGTTCTCTCTGGGGTCGAATACCATCTTGCTAAAAATGTATAATCCATTTCAATGGTATTCATATCCCAGGCATTATATTATCCCATTCCTATCATCTTTTCCACTTGATGATCTAATTTTAAATCCAGTTCTTTTTCCCATTGTTCTATATAGGCAGGTCTTCCTTGTCTTTCTAGGTCTGTCAATATTCCGTAAATTTTCGATATTCCATTTTCCAATGGCGTTTGTGTGAAACAGAGTTTTTCCAGGAGATTTAATTCCCCCTCGTCTCTAATTGGATGTGGGAGTGTGTTTACTAAGCGTTTTAACTGAAAAAAAATTTCCATTCACTTATCTTCCACCTATTAAATTCTTCTAATTCTTCCCTTTTTAATAATATCTTTCAGTTGTGTGTTTCTTATCTCCTGACCAACGAATATCTCATTCCCTGGTATAAAAAAATTTGTTCCCGTGAGGGCCATTAACAGTGAGTTATATACCCATTCTTTTTTCAGGTGTACTACATCCCAAATTTTTTTAAAGTTTTTGGTCAAGTCGAGAGCTTCCAAATCAAGTACTCTGAACTCTTGTGGTATCCACCATATATTTTTATATTTTTTTATATTTTATATATTTTTGTGCAATGTGGTTCTACTTATTGTGTTTTCCATCTCCACCCAATTTTTTTCACTATTTCCGTTTGTCCACTCAATCATACGTGCTAAAACTACCGCTTTATAGTACCTATTTATGTCTGGTGTAGCCAATCCTCCATGCTCCCTTTTCCTAGTGATTTGTGCAAATTTTATTCTCGGCTTTTTGTTTTGCCAAATATATTTTATCAACATTGTTTTTATTATCCTGAAAAAACTCTGCGGAATGCCAATTGGTAACATCTGAAATTTGTATATTATTTTTGGTAATATCATTTTAAACATATTTATTCTTCCGATCCATGATATTGGTTGTGTACTCAGTTTTTTTATTTCTACCTTCATCTCATTGATTAATGGAATATAATTTGCCGGATATATTTTTTCGACTGTTGGTGTTAGTTAAATTCCCAGGTATTTTAATTCTTCTTTTACCCACGTAAATGGGAATTCTCTTTGGAGGGTCAGAGCTTAATTTTTTCCTAGTCCAATATTTAATATTTCTGTTTTTATTGAATTTATTTTAAAGTTTGAAAGCTCCCATACTCTTTTACTTCTTTAATTATATTTGGCAAAGTCACCCTTGGGTTGGTTACATACCTTAAAATGTCGTCCACATATGTCACGATTTTATGCTCGTTTTCTCGCACTCTCACCTTTCATACATCCTGGTTATTTCGAAGTGTCGCCAAAAAAGGTTCCATTGACAGTACAGACAGTGAACATCTCAAACACGGGTGAGAGTCTCCCATTGACCTTCACCATTGCTATTGGGCCATTGTATACGTTTTTAATCCACTTCATAATTTTTGGTCCCATTCCTAAGTGTCGCAATGTGTCCATAATGAATCCCCAGTCTACCCTGTCAAATTATTTTTCTGCATCTATTGACAGGAGTAGAACTGGGGATCCACTGGATTTCCCTTTACGTAACATCAAAATAGTTTTTATACTATTGTCCCTTCCTTCTCTGCCCGGAACAAATCCAGTCTGATCAGGGTTTATCCAAAGTGGTATTAGTTTTTTTAATCTAGTGGCTAAAATGTTTGCATAGATTTTTGTATCAGCATTTAATAAAGCAATAGGCCTATAGCTTGAGCAATTGGTTTTGTCTTTTCCCTCTTTAGGTATAATTGTGATGTGGGCTAGTAGTGATTCTCGTCTTACTTCTTCTTTTTCTCCTATGTTGTTCAAATATTCATAAAGCTTTGGGGTCAGTTGTTCTTGTAATTTTTTTAATATTTGATCGTAAAACTTTCTGGTCCTGGGCTTTTCCCTAATGGGGTTTCTTTCATAGCCAGTTTGATCTCCTCTTGTGTTATCCTTTTTTCCAAGTCTTTTAATTGCTCAGATTGAATTTTTGTTAGTTTAGCTTTTTTTAGATAGACTTGTATCTTCTTTTTTCTTCTTCTCGTTGTGACTCCTGTTTTTTTATTACAAATAATGCACTGTAATATTGTTGAAAGGCTATTGCAATATCTGTTCTCTTATTTATTAGTTCTCCTTTCTTGTTTTTTATCTTCTCAATATAATTTAAAGACTTATTTTTTCTTACTATATTTGCAAGATATTTTCCTGGCTTATTGCCCCGTTTAAATCTCTCCTGTGTTACCCTATTGAACTCCCTCCTCTCTTCTTGTTCCATTAACTCCTTCAATTGTTCTCTTTTTAGAATTAGGGTCCGGTATATTCCCTTTTCAGCTTGCTTCTTATGCAAGCTTATGCAAGCAGTTCCTGTATTTCTTTTATAGTTCTCATCATATTTTTTCCTCTTTCCTTCTTTTTTCCTGCCCCAATAGATATTAGTTTACCCCTGATATGTGCCTCCCAGATGGTTGCTTTTGACAGTTCTGGATTCTCATTTTCCTGGAAGTATTTTTCGATCTCTTCTGTTATAATTTTTTTCCGTTTCACTGTCCTCAATTAAATCTTCATTTATTCTCCATGTACCTTTCCCAAAGGATTCCCCATGTAGTTTTATCTTCAGCATTACTGTGGAATGGTCTGAGGCTGTTATTATTCCTATTTTTGTTTCTGTTATTTCCATCAAGCTTCTATGTTCCACCATAATATAATCCAGCCTGGAATACGTTTCATGTACTGATGAATAAAATGTATAATCTTTTGTGCTCGGGTGTTGTGTTCACCATGGGTCTACTAGTTGATGTTCATATAATTTTTTTTTTATCTTCCTAAGTTGTCTTGTTTCTCTGTCTGTTGCATTTGAAGTGCTGTCTAGTCTGTGGTCCATGGAAAAATTGAGATCTTCTGCCAATATTAATTTACCTTGTTTAAATTCCATTAGATCTTTCAATATTCCCACCAGATATTTCTTGGGATTTATGTTGGGGCAATATACATTAGCAAGCGTATACTTTGTACCTTGTATGGACCCTATAAGAAACGTCCTTTTCTCTTTTCTATTACAAAACAAGCATTTTTCCCAAATCCAATAGCCACTCCTTTTCCCCTTCTAATTGGCGAATCTCCATAAAACCATGTTGGTATAGTTACATAGTTAGTAAGGTTGAAAAGGTTGAAAAGGTTAAAGACACCAGTCCATCCAGTTCAACCTGAGTGGGTGTCCACAATTGTCCCTATCACTGTACATTGCACACTCACATCGGTCCCTACCCCCAAGGAGCCCACAATCCAAGGTCCCCATGCATATACTAGTGCCAATTTCTGAACAGAAGCCAATTAACCTACCTGCATGTCTTTGGAGTGTGGGAGGAAACCGGAGTACCCGGAGGAAGCCCACGCAGGCACAGGGAGAACATGCAAACTCCAGGCAGGAAGTGTTGTGGTTGGGATTCGAACCAGCAACCCTTCTTACTGCTAGGTGAGAGTTCTAACCACTACACCACTGTCCTTCCATCTTTCTTAGTTTCCTTTCTTTCCTTCCATCTTTCACTTTTTTTTTCTTTCCTTCCATCTTTTCTTTCTCTCTTTCTCTTTCTTTCTTTCTTTCTTTCCTTCCATCTTTCCTTTCTTTCTTTCCTTCCATCTTTTCTTTCTTTCTCTTTCCTTCCATCTTTCCTTTCTTTCCTTCTCTCTTTCTTTCTTTTCTTCTCTCTTTCTTTCTCTCCTTCCATCTTTTCTTTCTTTCTTTCCTTCCATCTTTCCTTTCTTTCCTTCCATCTTTTCTTCCTTTCTTTCTTTTCTTCTCTCTTTCTTTCTTTCCATCTTTTCTTTCTTTCTTTCCTTCCATCTTTTCTTTCTTTACTTCCATCTTTTCTTTCTTTCTTTCTTTCTTTTCTTTCTTTCCTTCCATCTTTCTTTCTTTTCTTTCCTTCCACCTTTCCTTTCTTTCTTTCCTTCCATCTTTCTTTTTTCTTTATTTACTTCCATCTTTCTTTCTTTCCTTCCACCTTTCTTTCTTTCTTTCTTTCTTTCTTTCTTTCTTTCTTTCTTTCTTTCTTCTTTCTTTCCTTCCTTTCTCTCCTTCCATCTTTCCTTTCTTTCTTTCCTTCCTTACACCTTTCCTTTTTTCTTTCTTTCCTTCTTTCCTTCTTTCTTTCTTTTTTTCTTTCCTTCCATCTTTCCTTTATTTCTTTCCTTCCACCTTTCCTTTATTTCTTTCCTTCCAACTCTCCTTTATTTCTTTCCTTCCAACTCTCCTTTATTTCTTTCCTTCCATCTTTCTTTTTTTCTTTCTTTCCTTCCATCTTTCTTAGTTTCCTTTCTTTCCTTCCATCTCTTTCTTTCTTTCTTTCTTTCTTTCTTTCTTTCTTTCTTTCTTTCTGTACTGAGCCCACTTACCTACCCCCTGTACTGTTCCCTCCTGCCCCCTGTCCTGTCCACTCCCCTATACTGTACCCTCCTAATACAGTTAATTTTCATTCCTTGAATTATTTTTCCCATTATGGGAGTGATTGGGGCCTCATGTCTAAGTTTTGCCTAAGGCCTCACAAAGTCTAGAGCCGCCTCTGTCTTCACGTACCTTCTAGATCAATCTGTAGATATAAAAATATAAATATTGGGTATTGTTCAGGGAAAGAAAAGAAGAGGGAAACAAATACCAGCTAGCTTACCTGTGAGACAACCTCACACAAGAAACCTTGGGGCAATTGATAGTGGCTTGTAGAACCAAATGAGAGATGCTGATGGGCAACTATTATGGCAATTGTGGATTAATCAGGGGACCCCCACTAATTATATGGCTTCATTGTCCATGTATAGATAGTTCCCAATGGGCATCTATTAGAAGACGTAGCAATAAAATAATAACAGAGGTAACAGTCACCGAGCGTAGTAGAGGTAGCTGTGTGAGACGCCAGCCAGTCCAAATAAAAAAGATATCGTTTATGTAACGCATCCAGCACATCACTCGATCGGTATACACAGACAACACTTCATCACTTCACTTCTTTCCCACCCCCCCCAGGTACAGGTTGGCATAAGCCGGTGCGCAACAAGTACCCATGGCCACTCCCTGTACCTGGAGGTAGTGGGAACCTTTGAAACCAAACCAATTGTGGGTAAGAAAAAAGTGCAAGAGAGTCAGAATGAATTCATTGTATTTCCATTGTGTATGTGGCTCTTGAAAGAGGAAGGTGTGAACCATTCCAGCTCCCTGCTCGTGAGGGATACTCGAGTATAAAGACTCTACATTTAAAGTCATGAGCAGACAACCGACCTACCACAAATGTAACGCAGATATTGGTACTTTCTTTCATGTGGTTTGGTCCTGCCAACACCTTGAGCCATTCTGGAAGGGAGTGGTAGACGTGATCAATGATGTAGGAAAAGTGAGAGTGACCTGCAACCCTAAGTGCCTGTTGTTGGGCATCTGTGATACGTTAGAGGCCCCTAAAGCCCCTACTCAGCTTTTTATGCTAGGAAGGCAATATTGTTATGCTGGAACAAACCAACCCCCCCCCCACGGTTCAACAGTGGCAGTCGCTCATTGATCAGGCGCTGCCACTGTATAAACTGACATACCTTGGGCGCAACTGCCCACAAAAATTTGATACAATTTGGGCTTCTTGGGTCCATGAGAGACGACTACCCCTGGACTAGGACTCGGAGCGCATGGATATGTCAGTGCGTGGGCAGGATACTTGGCAAACGAGAAGGGACTGTAAGAGTTATATGTAGGCCACAACTGAATAGATAACTACCTGAATGGATAACTAAGAACCCTACTTGCACTCCTATGTCTACCCCCCTTTTTACTCACATAATTGAAATACCTTTCCCTGACTCTCCCTCTAACCTAACATATTGTATACTATGAAGATTATGCTACCACTTGGCTACTGTAACACCACATTGTAAATAATGTATATTACTATTCTGATGAGAATGTACCACTGCACTTTGTTTTGTTTTTTGTTGTGTTGAAACTTTAATAAAAAATTTCTGTTAAAAAAAAAAAGTAATGAGCAGGGCGTCAGGAGGGACCACCATTCCTTCAATCTTTTTTTCCTGGTGTAGGATGATAAACTCATTACATGGGGCATTAAGATCAAATCGATTAGTCTGCTGACATTTTCGGTTATTGAACCAATTCCCGATATAATTGGTCTACCAGGCGGCGATACAGAATTTTTGTGCACCTTGGGCAATAAATAAAAGGTTGCACCTCTAGGGTGTTTGTTGTTAAGATAGTCATAGATGTCCTGGTTGATTAGACCCTTTTGGTAGCCATTATTGATGATTGCTAAATATTCAAGTTTGAACGCTGATATACGCAAGGAGGGGATTTTACGATACCAGTCCTTGTTAGACAATATGTTAAAGCACATATTTTCATAATTTTGTTTAGTCATCAAAACGACATTGCTTCTTTTGTCCGACGCCTTAATGACTAAATCAGGATGTTTACTTAGTTTTGAAATGGCCTGTTTCTGCGCAGATGTTAGGTTGCTATGATGAGAGGTGACCTGCATACGCTTGATATCACTCACTACACCTACCAAAAATGCCCAAATGAAGGGATTCATAGACAGAACAGGGAATCGCTAAGATTTGGGTGTCAGAGAAGGACTTTGGCGTCCCATGCTCGCCATGCTGTTGCGCGCATGCGTGGCGGATTATCGCTCCGGCGCACCCCCGTGCGCGGCCCGATGGTGCGCGCGCACCTGTGCGTGGTAGCACACGTGTGCGCACAGTGGCTCGCGAGTGTGCGCGATAGCGCACGGAAGTGCGCATTGGCTCGCGGGTGTGCGCCATGGCGCACACGCTATGGCGTGGCTATTTTAGACGTCTCTGGTGTCCAAACGGGTTGCTGGTTTGTTGTCAGCTTCCCATTTGTGCCTGTTACCTGCTGTTTGCCTGATTACCTGTTTTGACCCGGACCGTCCCTGACTACGCTGCTCTCATCCTCGTTTGACCCTTGGCTTGCTTAACGGACCTCTCATGATTTGCCTCACAGACTTTCTGATTGATTTCCTGGATTTGACCTTTGGCCTGCCTTACGGACTTCCTTGCCTGATTTCACGGATCTGACCTTGGCCTGTTTCACGGACTTGTCTATTTCTGCTACCTGATTCCCTGCTACCTCTGGGACTGTTTACCACCACGCACAGGATCACCAGCCAGTTCCTGACCCCCAATCAACCCGCTGCTCAGCTCCTCAGCTTCTTCAGGAACCTACACCTGCTGGTGGCCAGTGCTGCTGCGAGCCACCCGCTCCCTGTATCATCTCCGGGGGATGGGGTGCGCGTGGTTGCAAGGGCGGACCGCTCTCGGCCTCGGTAAGTACTTGTTGTGACATTGGGTTTGAATTTGTTAGGTAACTATCTGAGGTGTGGCTGGGGGCACATCTGCAGTGCTATCTGCAGTGTAGATTGTGTACTTGTGTCTATGGACTCCATAGTATCATGATTTTCTTCCAATAGTAGCATTAAGTCTAGGAGGGCTCGAAAGTCCTCCATAGTATAGTGCTTAATGCTGTCAGAGAATTCACGTTCCTGTTTGGCTCTTACACTGTCTTGATCAAACATATATCTATATGTTAAGTTCCTTGCAAACATATACAGTAGATATCTTTGATTAATTCATATGGGTGAATTAGGAGGAGAATAAATAGTCTGCATGGTGCTATGCAGGGGAAGTGACTGTAGATATTATGTGTACATCAGTACTTCAAGGCTCAACCTTCATTCTAATTCTTAAATATGATGGCAAAGCAATTGTTCTATGGGCATCCCATATTTCCTTTCCCCCCAACCAAGTTATATCCCTCAATAAACAAAACAAAACAACGCAAATGACTGTTCCTTGTCTCAGAAGTGATATATGGAAGTCTGGCAGCAGGGTGACATGGTGGATGTTAGTTACTAGTAGCAACCAAGCGCTACATGCCTTATATGCCCCTCTATGTTGCTGTATGTTGGTCGCACCATTCGTCCACTGAGGTAGCGGTTTGGTAAACACCACCGTTTTGTGGAGGTTGGTTGCGATGAACACAACACAGCGTGCCTCAACACTTTTTAGAGCACCATGGCCAGTCCACAGGGGGCCTCTGGATGTGGGTGATAGAATCCATACCCAGGGGTCTGTCTGAAGCAGAACATTTTTCCAGATTATGTGCACGTAAAACGTTTTGGATATTTACTTTGGATACTCTTGCGCCCAATGGGCTTAATGAGAAACTTGAGGTAAACACCATCTTATAATTCCTTGTTGTTCTTTGTCCATCTACTATCAATGTCATCACTATATGAGCCGGCTGTTGAATCAACTAATAATGAGGATCCTCCTTTCCTTTCTCATTGTATTATGTCTCTCTTGATATATAGTCCTACAACAACCCATTGTCCCACTCTACAACCAGTTAATCCATTAATTGGTTGATTTTAATATATTTTTTATCCTTGTATCACAATTTGCTTTTACAGCCCCTTGGATTTACTGATTAATCTATCATCATCCTTTGAAGTTTTTTAAATACCTCGATTATTCTGTCATGAGATATTGTTCAGATTTATTTTTGCATATTGATTATTTAATTAATCTTGTATTTTTAATGTGATTTTAAGATACTTAAGTGATTTTTAATCATTTTTAATAATTTCTTTACATAACGTCATTTTTTATATTGCTATTTTTGTTTATATTCTTCTTGTTCTTTATTAAGCAAAAGAAAGAGGCAGAGATAATTATTGAAGAGATTCCTAAATCAATTGTACCCTGGCTGGGATGCAGTGCACAGTCTTTTAACAGTGCCATGAGGCCAGTGCCAGACAAAATATAAACTTTTTACCTGCAAGCTCAATGCAACATTAGGACCAACACTGCATATACTAAGAGATACACCATAGTCTGTGTGTATTCTGCTATTGGAAAAACATTGCATAAAAATTTAATTTTGCTTTTTTTTTTTTTCCCCAATAGCATTTTCTGCGTGTTCATACATACACGCTGTAGGCACTAACCGTGTATTCTGATATTGCAAAAAAAAAATTTATTTTGCAGTGTTTTTTTTTCTTCCCAAGAGCATTTTCTGCGTTTTCATAAACGCTTTACATACTCTCCGTGTATTCTGATATTGCAAAAACATTGCAAAAAAATTTAATTTTGCAGTGTTTTTTTTCTTCCCAATAGCATTTTCTGCGTTATTCATAAACGCTTTAGACACTGTACGTGTATTCTGCTATATACAAAAACACCCATTTAGGGCGAGATCATAAATTTTGAAAATATGAGGAGATCATCAAAAAGGGGACGTGGCACGGGTCGTGGTGCTGCTGGTGGCGCTCCTGTTGCAGGGAGAGAAGGTGGTCGATCTGTGCCAGCTACACGCACTAGTGAAACACCTTCCTCAGGTGCGAGTAGGTGACAGAGCCTGCAGCAGTATTTTGGTGCGCCTAATGAGGCTGTACGAATGTCGAGGCCAGGACAAGTACAGGCGATAGTAGATTGGGTTGCTGCTGACAGTGCCTCCGGTTCCTTCACATTGTCTCCCACCCAGTCTCCTGATGAAAGTTCAGAGTTGGCACCTGCAGCCGATGTCCATCAGTCTTTCACCTCACCCCCTTGCAAATCAGCCAATCAGTCTGAGCCCCAAATCATGCAGCAGTCTCTTCTGCTTTTTGATGATTCTGTTAGCAGGGTTTCCCAGGGCCATCCAACTACCCTGCCCCAGAAGTGGAAGAGATTGTGTGCACCGATGCCCAACCACTTATGTTTCATGATGAGTACATGGGAGGACAATCGCAGCACGTCTCGGATGATGACGAAACACAGGTGCCAACTGCTGCTGCTTTCGCCATTGTGCAGACCGACAAGGAGGGCAGGGGTGAATTTTGGTGGAAGATGATGTGGAGGACGATGAGGTCCTTGACCCCACATGGAATCAACGTCATGCAGGTGACCAGTGTAGTTCAGAGGAAGAGGTGGTGGTCGCACAGAGCCACCAGCACAGCAGAAGAGGGAGCAGGGTGCAAAAGCGGAGAGTCCGTCCCCTAGACAGTACGTCTGCTACTGCCCAACGCAGCAAGGGACCGAACACACCAAAGCCAGGTGCAAGGAGTTCCCTAGCGTGGCAGTTCTTCAGACAATGTCCTGATGACAAGACACAAGTGGTTTGCACGCTGTGCAATCAGAGCTTGAAGCGAGGCATAAACGTTCTCAACCTGAGCACAACCTGCATGACCAGGCATCTAAGTGCAAAGCACGAGATGCAGTGGAGTAGACACCGCAAAAACCAAGAAAGGTCTCTGGCTCCTCCTGCTTCCTCTTCTGCTGCAGTCTCGGCCTCTTCATCCACCTCTGTAGTGACAGTGACACCTGCCAACCCTAACAGAGGATCTGCCAGCAACACTACCACCTGGGTCACCAACCATCTCCACAATGTCCCATGGAAGCTTTCAGCTCTCTATTTCCCAAACACTGGAGCGGAAGAGGAAGTACCCCCCTAGCCACCCGCGATCCCTGGCCCTAAATGCCAGCATTTCAAAATTGCTCGCCTTTGAAATGCTGTCATTCCGTCTGGTGGAGACGCAGAGTTTTCAAAGGCTGATGTCATTGGCTGTCCCACAGTACGTCGTGCCCAGCCGCCACTACTTTTCCAGATGAGCTATCCCTTCCCTGCACAACCAAGTGGGGGACAAAATCAGGTGTGCACTGCGCAACGCCATCTGTGGCAAGGTCCACCTAACTACGGATGCGTGGACCAGTAAGCACGGTCAGGGACGTTACAGTGGTGTGAAAAAGTGTTTGCCCCCTTCCTCATTTCCTGTTCCTTTGCATGTTTGTCACACTTAAGTGTTTCGGAACATCAAACCAATTTAAACAATAGTCAAGGACAACACAAGTAAACACAAAATGCAATTTGTAAATGAAGGTGTTTATTATTAAAGGTGAAAAAAAATCCAAACCATCATGGCCCTGTGTGAAAAAGTGATTGCCCCCCTTGTTAAAACATACTATAACTGTGGTTGTCCACACCTGAGTTCAATTTCTCTAGCCACACCCAGGCCTGATTATTGCCACACCTGTTCACAATCAAGGCATCACTTAAATAGGAGCTGCTTGACACAGTAAGGTCCACCAGAAGATCCTTAAAAGCTACACATCATGCCGAGACCCAAAGAAATTCAGGAACAATTGAGAAAGAAAGTAATTGAGATCTATCAGTCTGGAAAGGGTTATAAAGCCATTTCCAAAGCTTTGGGAATCCAGCGAACCACAGTGAGAGCCATTATCCACAAATGGCGAAGACATGGAACAGTGGTGAACCTTCCCAGGAGTGGCCGGCCGCCCAAAATTACCCCAAGAGCGCAGCGAAGACTCATCCAAGAGGTCACAAAAGACCCCACAACAACGTCCAAGGAACTGCAGGCCTCACTTGCCTCAGTTAAGGTCAGCGTTCATGCCTCCACCATCAGGAAAAGACTGGGCAAAAATGGCCTGCATGGCAGAGTTCCAAGGAGAAAACCACTGCTGAGCAAAAAAGAACATCAAAGCTCATCTCAATTTCTCCACAACACATCTTAATGATCCCCAAGACTTTTGGGACAACATTCTGTGGACCGATGAGACAAAAGTGGAACTCTTTGGAAGGTGTGTGTCCAAGTATATCTGGCGTAGAAGGAACACTGCATTTCAGAAAAAGAACATTATACCAACAGTAAAATATGGTGGTGGTAGTGTGATGGTCTGGGGCTGTTTTGCTGCTTCAGGACCTGGAAGACTTGCCGTGATAAAAGGAACTATGAATTCTGCTGTCTACCAAGAGATCCTGAAGGAGAATGTCCGACCATCTGTTCGTGTACTCAAGCTGAAACGAACTTGGGTTCTGCAGCAGGACAATGATCCTAAACACACCAGCAAGTCCACCACCGAATGGCTGAAGAAAAATAAAATGAAGACTTTGGAGTGGCCTAGCCAAAGTCCAGACCTGAATCCTATTGAGATGTTGTGGTATGACCTTAAAAAGGCCGTTCATGCTCGAAAACCCTCTAATGTAACTGAATTAGGACAATTCTGCAAAGATGAGTGGGCCAAAATTCCTCCAGGACGCTGTAAAAGCCTCATTGCACGTTATCGCAAACGCTTGGTTGCAGTTGTTGCTGCTAAGGGTGGCCCAACCAGTTATTAGGTTTAGGGGGCAATCACTTTTTCACACAGGGCCATGATGGTTTGGATTTTTTTTCACCTTTAATAATAAACACCTTCATTTACAAATTGCATTTTGTGTTTACTTGTGTTGTCCTTGACTATTGTTTAAATTGGTTTGATGTTCCGAAACACTTAAGTGTGACAAACATGCAAAGGAACAGGAAATGAGGAAGGGGGCAAACACTTTTTCACACCACTGTATATCTCCCTAACAGCACACTGGGTAAATGTAGTGGCGGCTGGGCCTGAGGCGGATAGCAGTTTGGCGCATGTCCTTCCACCACCGAGGATTGCAGGGCACTTCAGTTTGCCTCCTGTTGCTAACTCCTCCTACTCCGCCTCCTCATCCTCTACCGCCTCCTCATCCGGTCAGCGTAACACCTTCACCACCAACTTCAGCACAGCCAGGGCTAAATGACAGCAGGCAGTTTTAAAACTTTCCTGTTTGGGGGAAAAACCCCACACCGCGCAGGAGTTGTGGAGGGACATGGAACAACAGATCGATGAGTGGTTGGTGGCAGTGAGCCTCAAGCCCGGCCTGGTGGTGTGCGATAATGGGTGAAATCTCGTAGCAGCTCTGGGCCTTGCCGGTTTGATGCACATCCCTTGCCTGGCGCACGTGCTGAACTTGGTGGTCCAGAGGTTCCTGAAGAATTACCCCGATATGCCAGAGCAGCTGCAGAAAGTGCGGGCCGTCTGTGCGCACTTTTGGCATTCTCACCCTGCTGCTGCTCGCCTGTCAGTGCTGCAGCGTAACTTCGGCCTTCCCGCTCACCGTCTCATATGTGACGTGCCCACAAGGTGGAACTCCACCTTGCACATGCTTGCGAGACTGTGCGAGCAGCAGCAGGCGATAGTGGAGTTTCAGCTGCAGCACGCACGCGTGAGTCGCTCTGCGGAACAGCACCACTTCACCGCCAATAACTGGGCCTCCATGCGAGACCTGTGTGCCTTGTTGCGCTGTTTCGAGTACTCCACCAACATGGCCAGTGCCGATGACGCCTTTCTCAGCGTTACTATCCCAGTTCTATGCCTCTTTGAAAAAACTCTTAAGGCGATGATGGAAGAGGATGTGGCACAGGATGAGGAGGAGGAGGAGAAGGAGGAAGAGGGTTCATTTCCAAGGCTTTCAGGGCAGTCATTTACAAGTGGCTACGAGGGTGGGTTCCTGCACCAACAAGTGCCAGGTACACAATTGTCTGGCAGCAAGGGCACAGTTCTGCAGGATGACGAGGTGGAGGATTAGGAGGAGATGGAGGAGGAGGAGGAACCATGTTCACAGCAGGGTGGCACCCAGACCAGCTCATGTCCATCACTGGTGCGGGGCTGGGGGGATACAGAGGACACAGACGATACACCTCCCACAGAGGACAGCTTTTCCTTGCCTCTGGGCAGCCTGGCACACATAAGCGATTACATGCTGCAGTGTCTCCGCAACGACCGCCGAGTTGCCCACATTTTAACTGGTGCTGATTATTGGGTGGCCACCCTGCTGGATCCCCGTTACAAGGACAACGTGCCGTCCTTAATTTCCTCACTGGAGCGTGATCGTAAGATGCGCGAGTACAAGCGCACGCTGGTAGACGCGCTGCTGGTGGCATTCCCACTTGGAAGTGGGGGTACGGTGGAAGCACAAGGCGAAGGCAGAGGAGGAAGAGGTCGCCAAAGCAGCCGGGGCACGGCCAGCACCTCGCAAGGCAGGGTTAGCATAGCCGGAATGTGGAAAAGCTTTGTCGGCACGCCACAACAACCAGCACCACCAGCTGAGATGAAACGTCTTAGCAGGAGGCAGCATTTCACCAACATGGTGGATCAGTATGTGTGCACACACGTACACATACTGCATGACGGGTCTGCCCCCTTCAACTTCTGGGTCTCCAAATTGGGCACATGGCTTGAGCTTGCCCTTTACGCCTTGGAGGTGCCGGCCTGCCCTGCTGCCAGTGTATTATCTGAATGTGTATTTAGCACGGCAGGGGGCGTTATCACAGACAAGCGCAGCCGCCTGTCCAGAGCCAATGTGGACAAGCTCACGTTCATTAAAATGAACCAGGCATGGATCCCACAGGACTTGGCCGTACCTTGTGCAGAATAGACACATATACCGGTGTTCTGACGAAAACTGTCTTGCTACCGGATAGTGTCCGGCCACTTACTGTGCAGGTGCAGTGCTTGCGCAGTACCGAGGACAAGGAGATTCACAAAATCTCCAAAGATGAACGTCGCCTGCGCAGTGAGTGCAGGTTCAAGCCCGACCATCCAAGTGGACATACGGTAGCACATAGTAACAGGGCCCCTCACGGGCTCGCTTGGCTAGGCTTCAACCTCGGATGATGTGGCTTGAACCTGGAGTCACCGCGCATCGTCTTCAGAGAGTTTCAAAATTCCCTTGTCCTACGTACTGAGCAAGCGCAGTACAGGGCGGACACTATGCGACGGGGGACAGAATTCGACACATCATTCACCACTAGCCTTACCCAGCCATTGTTGTATTTTTGAACCAGTGTTGGCTACCTCGTCCTCCTCCACCGCCGCTTCCACCTACACCGCCACATCCACCACCACCTCACCCTCCTACTCCATTTGAATTTCGTCCTCCTAGGTCAAGATTATAATTTTTTCATTTTTTTTAATTTCCAAGTATTTTATTTTCCCACTATCTTATCCATTAAATTGAATATTTTTTTCCAGAAAGTGCGTATTCTGGGGTATTCCCACCATATGTGCGGCATCGTGCCGTTGAGTTTGAGGTTCTTAATGACTTCCTGTACCTCTTCTGCTGAGAAGGGGGCCTCCAGCATTTATTTTTAATTTTAAATTTTTTTATGTTATTTTAAGTTATTTCCCTATCCACATTTGTTTGCAGATCACTTGCCATGCTCTTAACAACATTTTGTTGCCATTTGCAGCCCTCTAGCCCTTTCCATGACCTTTTTACAGCCATTTTAGTGTTTAAAAGTCCGGGTCCCCATTGACTTCAATGGGGTTCGGAGTTCGGGGTCAAGTTCGGGTCAAGTTCGGTCCCGAACCCGGACTTTTTTCCGAAGTTCGGCCGAACCTGCCGAACCCAAACATCCAGGTGTCCGCTCAACTCTACTCAGCACCTCTCACTATTGATTGGACGTTTTATATTCACCTGTGGACTTTTTACAATTGATTCTGCTTTTTATTTAAAGCCTTGATTTAACTGATTGTGAGCTGTTATATCAATGTCCCGAGCGCTAGAATTTCTTGTTTTTTTGTTCAAGTGATCCTGGGTTAGTGTTGGCTGATAGAGGTGCTCCTCATCATGTTGGTCAAAGACCTGAATTTACTTTCAGACGGACCAACTCATTGCATGACAGGCTGGTGTCCAGCCACTACTCTGCAACACTGGAAGTTAGAACACTGGCATCCACAGGTGTGGGAAATGCTAATTTTGTCCATGGTTTTACCCGGGCACCAACTTCACCCTCCCTAATGGGGAACATTTCTGTCCCAAATTTAGAGCAGATTGTAGCACACAAGGGGTTGTTTACTTAATGTCTTGTATATGCGGGCTGTTCTATGTTGGGAAGACGGCTCTACATTTCTGGCAACGTATAAAAGATCATGTCTACTTTTCTGGTAATGGGAAAATGCTGACTCTAGTCAGCAGACATTTGGACCTCTATCACAGGTTTGATACGACATGTGTCTCATTTATTGCCCTAGCAGTAATTCCTAAAGATCCATGAGGAGGGAACTGGGGCAAATTGATTTAGCAAAAAGAGACCCTATGGATCGAACGTTTAGATGCTAGTCATGATTCGGGCATCAACGAGACCCAGTTGTATAGGCCCTTCTTATAGACATGTGCCATAATTTTGTCCTGAGGTTCCATCATATATAATTTATATGCTGTGATCCCAACCCTTTTTTCCAATCAGATGGAGTGGGGTTTAGTGTGGAATTTGATCCCTGCCCTGGTTCTGAGCTGCAACCTTTTTTCATTTGCCTTCAATTCTATTCTGCTTTCTTACATCTTCTTGCCTCTTTTCTTCCTTTTCTTTTTTCTTTCTTCTTAAAAATAATAGTTCCTATAAGATATGGATTTATGCATGTATGTATGTATGTATGTGTGTTTATATTTACATATATATATATATATATATATAGTTTATGTGTATTATTTTACTTTATAAATTCTATTCCTTGAGACAATGGATACCTTGAGGAATGTACTTAATCCTCTTAATTATTTTATTAATTGCTTTGTTGGCTTGGATTGTCGCACAGCCCCTCAGATGCACCCCCCTCTTTTTGCTCAGGTCTGTGGTGGATACATCGTGATTATGCGGCCGCATAGCGCCGTCTGACTTAGCCACCTAGTGGCTGTCATCTGCGCTTTTAGCTTCAGGAGGAAGGCGGAACTCGTCTCCTTTTGTGGCTTATCGCTCTGCGGCTGTGCGGGACACCTGAACTGCCTTCCATTTCTATTGAAAAAGCAAAAGGTGTCTCAACCAGGTGAAGACAAGAAAAAGTGGGGCTTACTGAAAAGCAATTCACATGGCGATTCTTAAATTTTTACAAAAGTATAAATTCATTTATTGAAGGGTATATACTTAACATGTATCAAAAATTAAATAAAACCAAATAGCAGACTAGACCTGATATTGATTGCCGACTAGCCACATGGGCTAGTACTGGACAACCACAGACAAAAAAGGGGGGGGGGGGACAGGACAACGTATAACACAAATAACACAAAAGCGTCCGGACGCCAAAGGGATTTGGTGTCAGCCTTGTCTGCCGCTGAACAATAAGTTCAGCAATTGCTGTGTGTGGCCAGGCAGGCTGTCACCAATTCCCCCTGGGGTCTCGAGCCGGTGAAAGGAAGAAAAACCCCAAAAGAATCTAAAATGCAGGAAGGAACACTAGGTATGTAAAAGGTCAAAATAGACTATATTGAGGGCTGAGCCTGATTGGTATACAATTCTAGTAAGGACAGCAGGGATGAACTGAATGTCCTGTAAGATGTGAACAGTAACATCATCCATGGAAATTCCATTTGTATTGGATGCGGCGCAGTGGTTTGGGGGTCGGGCACATGCACAGTGGCATATGGCCAGGTTAGTGATCGTCCTATCTGGCTTAGACGTCACTGCCGGGACGGGTGTACAAAGAGACGCTCATGGCTGGCATCTCACACAGCTACCTCTACTACGCTCGGTGGCTGTCACCTTTGCAGGGGACTTCTATCCCGCAAGGTATGCGCCAACAGCTGGAGTTATTGTTCTGGAATGTTTTATGTGCCTATTGACAGGAGATGTTATCTCTGACCATATGCACTAAAAATCTTTTTCTTTTTTTTGTTATTTTATTGCTACGCCTTCTAATAGATGCATTGGGAACTATATACACATGGACAATGAAAATATCTTATTAAAGAGGGGTTCCCATATTAATCCACAATTGCCATAATAGTGCCCATGTTTCTTGTGTGAGGTTGTCTCACAGGTAAGCGAGCTGGTATTTGTTTCCCTCTTCTTTTCTTTCCCTGAACAATACCCAATATTTATATTTTTGTATATACAGATTGATCTAGAAGCTACGTGAAGCTATCACCCCGCATACCCAGCAGTGCTGTGGACTCTATTCTCTGCTAATTCTCCCTTTTTTATTATAAAACTAAGTTGGCATCTGGGTATATACATGCGCAATGATAGATCCTATACATTACTATCTTTTATAGATGAAATATCTTAATGTTACGCTTGTTCCCGTAATCAGTATATCTGCCGTTGTGACTTTGAGCCCATGTGTGTTGCTTTGTGGGTAGCTGTGTAGTGATTTGAATACCATCAAAGCAATAATGTTGTATGTTAATTTTATAAATAAATGATAGAAACTTAATTGCAATTTTCTGTTCATAGAATACGCCATAAGCTCCTGAAGAAGCGGCTCTTGAATATGTGCAACATGTAGAGCTGTACTATGACACACTACCTCTTTCACGCATACGCTATCTCATCAACTATTGGAGAGTGACCTGTTTGGTCCCTCATTTTAAGTATGCTACTTTATGTTTGTCAGGTCACCTGAGACCAGGTGACAGATGCACTCTGTAGGAGTCGGAAGTGCACCGCTAAGATGGTGGACCCTAGGACTGACTGCTGCGGATTGCACCCAGGGAGGTTCAGGAAGCAGGTCTACTGGATCATTAAGACAGATCCCAGTGGGAGCTAGAGCATAGATTCCCCAGGGCACGGAGTCAGCCAGCAGGTGTTCACCAGAACCTCTAGTGGTGGGGATGGACTGTGCTGCAGTCTGGCTCCAGGTCGCGGCCCCCAGGGTCTTACAGCTCACACTCACGGTAGACTACAGGAGACGCTAAACAGCAGGCTGGAACAACAAGGATAGTAAAGGGATAAGGCAGGGGTCAGGGCAGCTAGCAGACAGGAACAGAGTACACGCCAAAGGTTCAGGGTCACAGGCAAACAGGGATAGACGGGAACACACCAAAAAGGTCAAGATCATGAGCAGACAGGAAAAGTCTGGAACACGCCAAGGTCGGTAACAGACACAAACGTAGAGCACACGGCAAGCAGGAAACAGGAAGCCAAACGCACAGTGAATACACAATGGTTGATCAGCAAGGTTGGCTTGCAATGCCCAGGTTAGTATAGTGTTCCTAATTAGAAGCTGGGGTGGAGCTATGCTGAGGGAAGGTTATTTAAACCGTCAGGTGAGGGTGGCTGGTCTCTAAAGAGACACATGGAGTAGGTAAGCTGACAGACACACATCACTGCATAACCATGACAGTACCCCCCCCCCCCCCCCCCTCTTACGAGGCCTCCCCTCCCCCGCCTGGGCCCAGGCTTAAAGGGAATCTGCAGATGAAACCTCAACAGATGAGGAGCAAAGATCTCAGACGTAGTGATCCAAGACCTCTCCTCAGGACCAAACCCTTTCCAATGTACGAGGTACTGAAGAATGCCTCTACGGAGCTGGGAATCCAGAACTTGACTAACCTCATACTTTAGATTATCATCAGAGACCAAAACCGGTGTAGGGAGATGACAAGACTTATTGAGGACTAAAGGCTTCTTAGGAATGGGTAAGGGCATGAGAAGACCATCGGGAGCCTAAGCAGGTTCCTCCAGACCCTTAGAGATGATCTGGACATCCAGCACAGGACCATCAGACTGGGCAGAGGTCAGTGGATCCCTGAGGTCAGGTTGGTTAGAAGGTGACGCGTCACAGGAGTCAAGCTGGATAGCTGAAACACAAGCAGAATGCAGAGGGCCCAGAAAGAAAGGATGAAAACCCCACCTGGCCGAATGAGGCAGTTTATCCAAAGGATGGATTGAGCCTCTTGGACAAGTTTGAATGGACGTAGTAGTAGTAGGGTGAGGCCAGGTTACAGAAGGTCCTGAATAAGAAAAAGCAGGAAGCTCACTGGGCATAGGCTGGACTGGCATAACTGGTGCAGAGGCTGACTGAATAGCATCGCCAGGTGCAGCGACTACAACAATCGAATCGCAGGGCGTAGCGACTGTAAAACTGGTGGACAAGTTAACGTGGCTATGCGTGCAAGGGGGTCCAGGGACAGGTAAAGGTAAATGGCTATGCAAACTGGATTGAATGATCAGTTCAGGTTCACAGGTGGGCTCTGCTTCCAAAGTGCCACACGACACAGAGTTCCTCAGCCTGACTATTGCAGGAGACCTTCCAGAAATCACTATTTGCAGTGGGAAGAGCAGAAGATACTGAGATGGTGACAACAGGAAGTTTCTCTTTTGGGGTAACCTTGAGTAGGCAGGAGGAGGAACAAGAGGAACCCCAAGTCAGGATCTGTCCAGCAGTCTCGTCAACGTGTGGAGAATGGAGCCGTAACCAAGGAAGACCTAATATGATAGGAGATGAAGCCTTGGGTAAGAAGGAAGGATATCCACTCCTGGTGGAGGGTCCCTACCGACATCTTAACAGGGAGGGTCTGGAAGCGGATAGGGCCCCCTGGGAGAACAGTGCCATCAATCGCCAAGACCACCAATGGCTTTGTAAGGGGCAAAAGGGTAAGTCTCATGGAAGATGCAGTTTCCAAATCCATGAAATTGCCAGCGGCTCCGGAATCCAGAAGTGCCGAGACCGTATGAGAGGAAGCGCCGACATTAAGGAACACAGAAAGGAGAAGACGAAAAGGTGAAGGTGATATTTCAGGGTCTAATACTCCACCTTCCAGATGTATTAGCCCCAAGTGTTTTTCCGGATGAAGAGAACAAGTCACGAAAATTACCTTTGACCCCACATTAAAGGCACAGGCCCAGAGTTCTGCACGTAGCCTGTTCTTTGGGAGATAACTTGGTCCAGCCCAGCTGCATAGGTTCCTCAGCAGACAGGCTCCTCGGGTCGAAGAGAAGGGACAGAGAGCTCAGGCTGCCTAAAGAATGGGGAGTGTTGGCGTCTTTTCTCCAGGGCCCTCTCCTGAAAGCGAATATCGATCTGGTTACACAAGGTGATGACACCGTCCAGATCAGCATGGAGGGATCTTCCTGCTAATTCATCCTTCACTCTATCAGAGAGGCCATGTAAAAAGGTTGCAACTAGGGCCTCATTATTCCAGCTCAACTCAGCAGTTAAAGTACGAAAATGAAGAGCGTACTGTCCCACAGAAGCGGACTCTTGACAGAGACGTAAAAGAGCACTGGCCGCTGAGGAGACATGACCCGGTCCCTTGAAGATATTCCGAAAAAGTTTCAAGAAATCAGACAGGCTAGAAACCACTGGATCATTCAGTTCCCATAGAGGAGCAGCCCAGGCTAACGCCTCGCCGTACAGGAGGGATATAATATAGGCTACCTTCGCCCGATCGGACAGGAAGTTTTGGGGCTGGAGTTCAAAATGAATTGTGCACTGGCTAAGGAACCCCCTGCAGGCCTTGGAGTCCCCAGAGAAACGGCCTGGAGACGGAAGTTGTAAAGAATGTGTGGCTGCGACTGGTGCGATAGGTGCAGCAGCAGATAGCGGTTGAGGTTGTTGAACCAGGGGTTAATGAAGCCTGAACCTGTTCAAAACGGGAGGCCAAATCCTGAAGGAATCGCATCACCTGGGTCTTTTTTTATAATTTAATCTTATATATTTTTTTTACATAAATCATTACATTACATCTTGCCATTCTTTATTTATTACTCATACAGCAGTTACATCCCGCTATCCCACCCTACCACCCCTTTTGATCTGTTGTCCTCATATTTCTGCCTAAGCTATTTCTATCATTGCCTGAAAATAAGTTTCTGACGTTTTAAACATTCTCCATTTTTCCCAGGTTGCCCTATAGATCTCCTTCCGTCCTTTCTCCGCGCTGCTCAGATATTCCATACTATTAATATAGTCTACTTTCTGTAACCACTCTTTAAAGTGGAAGTAAACCCTTCCACATGACTTTGGCCTACAGGTAAGCCTAGATTAATGCCGCGTACACACGTGCGGACTTTTGCCGGCGGACCTAGTCCAGCGGACAATCCCGCGGGACTTTCCAGCTGGGTCCGCTGGACTTTCCGAGCGTGTGGACTTGCCCACACACGCACGGACTTCTCCAGCGGATAATCCGCCGGCCAAAAGTCCGCGGGACTTTTGAAAATGAACGGACTTGCCCACACACGGAGCAGTCCGTTCATTTCGAACGTAACTTCAGGTTACGTAGCTAGCGTAGGCAGTAAATGCCGCCGCGCTAGCTCCGCAAGCTGGCATGGATTTAAAGGGAATCCCCACGCCGAAAAAACGGCGTGGGGGTTCCCCCCAAATCCATGTCAGACCTCATCCGAGCACGCAGCCTGGCAGGCCAGGAAAGGGGTGGGGACGAACGAGCGCCCCCCCCTCCTGAGCCGTACCAGGCCGCGTGCCCTCAACATGGGGGGTGCCCTGGGGAAAGGGGGGCCGTGCGGCCCCCCCCACCCCAAAGCACCTTGTCCCCATGTTGATGAGGACAAGGGCCTCTTCCCGACAACCCTGGCCGTTGGTTGTCGGGGTCTGCGGGCGGGGGCTTATCGGAATCTGGGAGCCCCCTTTAATAAGGGGCCCCCCAGATACCGGCCCCCCACCCTATGTGAATGAGTATGGGGTACGATGTACCCCTACCCATTCACCTAAGGTGTAAAATGTAAAGTAAAAAAAAACACCCACACTTTTGAAAAAATAGTTTATTGCACTGCTCCGGGGGTCTTCTTCCGTCTTGGGGGTCTTCTCGCCGGACTCCCCCGCCATTTACCAATCTCTTTTACCGAGCGGGGGAAGTCCGGCTACCTTCTTCGTCGTCGCCGCCGTCTGGGGGTCTCGATCCGCCTTCGGGGGTCTTCTTCCGTCTTGGGGGTCTTCTCGCCGGACTCCTCCGCTCTCTTCTGCTCTTTTACCTAGCTCTTTCACGAGCGGGGGGAGTCCGGCTACCTTCTTCGTCGTCGCCGCCGTCGTCTGGGGGTCTCGATCCGCCTTCGGGGGTCTTCCGGGGGTCTCTTCTGTTCTTGCGGCGGTCGTCGTCTTCCGCGCCGCCGGCGCCTTCTCCTTCTTCTTGTCCTTCTTCTTGTTCTTCTTCTTCCGATGTTGACCCGATGCTCTCTCTGCCCGGAATGCCTGTGCCGCTCTGCGCTGAGACTTATATAGGGACATGGGGGACAGGGTCACATGCACATGTCACATGGTGACCCCGCCCCCTTGTGTTGTCACAGTCCCGGAGGATGCTGGGACTGTGACATCGCAAGGGGGCGGGGTCACCATGTGACATGAACATGTGACCCTGTCCCCCATGTCCCTATATAAGTCCGAGCGCAGAGCGGCACAGGCATTCCGGGCAGAGACAGCGACGGGTCAACATCGGAAGAAGAAGAACAAGAAGAAGGACAAGAAGAAGGAGAAGGCGCCGGCGGCGCGGAAGACAACGACCGCCGCAAGAACAGAAGAGACCCCCGGAAGACCCCCGAAGGCGGATCGAGACCCCCAGACGACGGCAGCGACGACGAAGAAGGTAGCCGGACTCCCCCCGCTCGTGAAAGAGCTAGGTAAAAGAGCAGAAGAGAGCGGAGGAGTCCGGCGAGAAAGACCCCCAAGACGGAAGAAGACCCCCGAAGGCGGATCGAGACCCCCAGACGGCGGCGACGACGAAGAAGGTAGCCGGACTTCCCCCGCTCGGTAAAAGAGCTTGGTAAATGGCGGGGGAGTCCGGCGAGAAGACCCCCAAGACGGAAGAAGACCCCCGGAGCAGTGCAATAAACTATTTTTTCAAAAGTGTGGGTGTTTTTTTTTACTTTACATTTTACACCTTAGGTGAATGGGTAGGGGTACATCGTACCCCATACTCATTCACATAGGGTGGGGGGCCGGTATCTGGGGGGCCCCTTATTAAAGGGGGCTCCCAGATTCCGATAAGCCCCCGCCCGCAGACCCCGACAACCAACGGCCAGGGTTGTTGGGAAGAGGCCCTTGTCCTCATCAACATGGGGACAAGGTGCTTTGGGGTGGGGGGGACCGCACGGCCCCCCTTTCCCCAGGGCACCCCCCATGTTGAGGGCACGCGGCCTGGTACGGCTCAGGAGGGGGGGGGGCGCTCGTTCGTCCCCACCCCTTTCCTGGCCTGCCAGGCTGCGTGCTCGGATGAGGGTCTGACATGGATTTGGGGGGAACCCCCACGCCGTTTTTTCGGCGTGGGGAGTCCCTTTAAATCCATGCCAGGTCACGGAGCTAGCGCGGCGGCAGTAACTGCCTACGCTAGCTACGTAACCTGAAGTCACGTGCTAAATGAACGGACTTGCCGATGAGCGGCAAGTCCGTTCATTTCAAAAGTCCCGCGGACTTGCCCACTAACGGCGGGATTGTCCGCTGGACTGCCAAGTCCAGCGGATAATTTTAAAACCAAACTTAAAACTTTGGTCCGCCGGACTTTGGTGCCAAAAAGTCCGCCGGCGCCCACACACGAGGGGATTATCCGCTGGACTTCAGTCCAGAGGATAATCCCGCGGGATTGTCCCTTCGTGTGTACGCGGCATAAGGCTTACCTGTAGGTCCAATAAATATCTCCTAAACCTACATGGTTTAGGAGATATTTAGCGATGAAAAGGCATCGCTGTCTACGGCGCATGCGCCGTAAACAGCGGCGCGCAGGCGCACTGAGGGCGCACTGCATATGCCGCTCTCACGGCAATATGCCGATCTCGTGCGCATGCGCGGGAGTGACGTCATCGCCGCTCCAGCGAATGATAGCGCTGGAGCGGCGAGACCCGGAAGTCACTCCGGCCCTGCATGGCGGCGAGGAAGATGGAAGATAAGGACGGCTTCGGGGGCTTCGTTTTCAGGTAAGTTTTTCATAATGAGCTAGTATGCTATGCATACTAGCTCATTATGCCTTTGCCTTGCAGGGTGTCTTTTTTTTTTTTTTTTTTTTACAGAGGCTTTACTTCCTCTTTAATACTTGGTTTCTTAATACATAACCATTTTTTTGGGAATAAGGGCTTTTGCTGTGTTAAGCAGGAACGGTACTAAAGTTTTTTTGTATTGATTCTTTGTTTTAGTTGTTCCATAGAACAAGCAATTCCAGGGACATTATGGGGGTTATTTACGAAAGGCAAATCCACTTTGCACTACAAGTGCAAACTACAAGTGCAAAGTGCACTTGAAATTACACTGCAAGTGCACTTGGAAGTGCAGTCGCTGTAAATCTGAGGGGTAGATCTGAAATGAGGGGAAGCTCTGCTGATTTTATTATCCAATCATGTGCAAGCTAAAATGCTGTTTTTTATTTTCCTTGCATGTCCCCCTCAGATTTCCAGCGACTGCACTTTCAGTGTAATTTCAAGTGCACTTTGCACTTGTAGTTTGCACTTGTAGTGCAAAGTGGATTTGCCTTTCGTAAATAACCCCCTATGTGTTCTAATATACCCCGCCAGTATTCTTTTATTTCTGGGCATTCCCACCATATATGAAATGTTGTTCCATGTTGATTACAGTCCCTCCAGCATTGTGAAGATTTATTTGACTGTATTTTATGTATTTTTTCTGGTGTCAGGTGCCACCGTAACATGCACTTGTAATTTATCTCTATTGATGTTATGTCCGATGCTTAATTATATATTACGCTTATCATTTGCGTTTCGTCTAATTTTAAGCCCATGTCCTGTTCCCATTTTTCTATGAAGGGTAGGGCCCCCTGCCCCTCTAATTCTGTTAGTATTTCATATAATCGTGATATGCCATGTTTTACCAAGTTTTTTGAGTTACAAACTTTTTCCATTGGCAATAAATCGCTCTCCTCTCTGATAGAATTGTATTTACAAAATGTTTTATTTGTAGGTATTCCCAGTCTTTTAAATATCGCCACCCGTGTTTCTTTATTAAATCCTGCTTTGTCATTATTTCCCCTCGTGATGTGATATCTTTTAATTGTACGTTGCCCATTTGTTTCCCTAACTGTGTTCCATTTCCTGGAATAAAGAAGTTTGTGCCCACCAATGAAATTAATGGAGAATTATACCTCCATTTTTCCCTACGATAAAGTGCACTGTGCATACCACATTTTAAACACTGTGTGAGTTATCCCATGTGTCGTTTTGCTACATGTTCTATATTTCAGTGGTATCCAAATAATTTTTTTGGAGTTGTGCACCGTAAAGTGTATCTTCCATTTTTACCCATTTCTTTTTAGTGTTTAAGTTAGCCCATTCAACTAATCTAGCTAATATAATTGCTTTATAAAACCTATTCTCATCTGGAAGTGCCATCCCTCCTTTTTTTTTTCCTAGTTGATATATTATTATTTACCCTAGGTTTTTTATTTTGCCAAATATATTTAAAAAATAGTGTTTTTATTACATTGGACTGATGCGATTCCTGGGTCTCAAGTCTGCGGACTAAGCCCTGTAATGGATCATCTGCAGGAAGTGGCACGTCAGCCGGGTCCATGGCTGATCAAATTGTCAGGCCCCTGAAACTAGGTGACAGATGCATTACGTAGTCGGAAGTGCACCGCTAAGATGGTGGACCCTATGACTGACTGCTGCGGATTGTACCCAGGGAGGTTCAGGAAGCAGGTCTAACAGAACAACAGAGTACAAAGGTTCAGGGTCACAGGCAAACAGGGATAGACAGGGACACAGCAAAAGGTCAAGATCACGAGCAGACAGGAATAGTCGGGAACACGCTAAGGTCGGTAACAGAGACAAACGTAGAGCACACGGAAAGCAGGAAATAGGAAGCCAAACGCACAGTAAATACACAATGGTTGATCAGCAAGGTTGGCTTGCAATGCCCAGGTTAATATAGTGTTCCTAATTAGAAGCTGGGGTGGAGCTATGCTGAGGGAAGGTTATTTAAACCGTCAGGTGAGGGTGGCTGGTCTCTAAAGAAACACATGGAGGAGGTAAGCTAGACACACATCACTGCATAACCATGTAAAATGGGGGGTTACTGATGCGCAAACCAAAAAATGAATAACAATAATTCGATAAACAGTAACTGAAGCTGCCAGCAGAAAAGAGTGCTCACACACTTAACAAGAATATAAAAATGGTAAAGAACTGCGGCGCTAAATTAAACTAAAAATAGGTAAAATCACACGCTAAAATAGGAATAAGAGACAACCAAAGTTCTTCCATGCAACAATGTCTCAATCCCCAAATAATTTGTGGCGCTTGAGGACAGTGGCGGCTGGTGAAGTTTTAGGATGGGGGGCTCAAGACCCCGCCCCTCCATGTTTGCCCCCCCCCCACGTCTCATAAGCCACACCCCTTATATAATCCACATCATATACCAGGCTGCACATTATACACAGGGCTCTCTGCACATCATATACCAGGCTGCACATTATACACAGGGCTCTGCACATCATATACCAGGCTGCACATTATACACATGGCTCTGCACATCATATACCAGGCTGCACATTATACACAGGGCTCTGCACATCATATACCAGGCTGCAAATTATACACAGGGCTCTGTACATCATATACCAGGCTGCACATTATACAGAGGGCTCTGCACATCATATACCAGGCTGCACATTATACACAGGGCTCTGCACATCATATACCAAGCTGCACATTATACACAGGGCTCTGCACATCATATACCAGGCTGCACATTATACACCGGGCTCAGCACATCATATACCAGGCTTCACATTATACACCGGGCTCAGCACATCTAATACCAGACTGCACATTATACACAGGGCTCTACTAAAGCAACATGCACATATCTGCATTCTGCAACCTTTTAAATCACACGTATCTTACACATATCTGCATTCTGCACCCCCCCCCCCCAATCAGGTCAGCTTCACTATACACATGGCAGGGGGAGGGGGTGGGAGTGCCAGTGAATGTTTTTGGGGAAAGTTACTGTGCTGAAAGATCAAAGAAATTCTTTGATCTGTCCCTTTATATTGTGTTTAATAAGTAATAATATAATAATAAGTTGATAAGCCGGTGGGGGGGGGGGGGGGTTTGGGGTGATGCCGCTGACCACCAAAAGTTTCGTCAAGTTTAAAGTAGATACGAGGGGGGGGGGGGGGGTTTGTGCTGCCGCCGACCAACAGAAGTTTAACCACTGCCTATGGGGATTTTTAAGTACCGAAGTCTGGCGCTAGGTATCTGTTAGGTATCCATTTACTCGGCGTAACTTCCTCACAAAAATTGGGCTAACTGCCACCGTGATGTTGATAAGCGGGGGGGGGTGGTGCTGCCGTCATGATGTTGATAAGTGGGGGGTGCTACCGCCGTGATGTTGATAAGCGGGGGTTGCTGCCGCCGTGATGGTGATAGGCAGTGGAGATTGGTGTTGGTGCTGCCGCTGTGATGTTCATAAGCGGGGGGGTGCTGAAAGGTTTATAATGTTATTGCGCTTCAGCTTCCGCTTACCTTTTTTGAAAAATAAATTTTCTTAAAGGGACATGTTTAAATAAAAAATACGTTTTTTTTGACTGCCTGGGGGGGGGGGGGGGGGGGGGGGCGGCGCCCAGGACCTATGGACGGGCCGCCACTGCTTGAGGATCAAATCAAGCTACAAAGTAAAATCAACCTTTGGAAGTAACACAGAACATAAATCCAAAGGAATAGAAAGCGTCCTTCACAGTTAATATCTCATCAATATTGTATAGGCAATGATTAATACAATCAGTGCTACAACAATTCGTGAGCATCCAATCCTAGGGTCATCAAATGAATTGCTCAATCCTTATTCCAAAAGACCAAATAAGGTAAGCTGATGAGGTATCAATAATGCGTAAGTATCAATGAATTGGGCATAGCGGGCAACATCAGAGAGAGAAAAACCCAAATGCACAGGATCCCACTTACTAACAAGGTAGAAATCAATCAAAATTCTTAAAGATAAATAACTAATGAATTATATACATAATAGTCACATTTATGTTTACTAGTGGTGCAAATAATATGTGCAAAAATCGCAATAAAGTGCAAGTGGTGACAAAAGTGCAAAATTAGCAAATGCCTGAGAAAAATATTTACCAGAAATGTATAAAGCCCCATACACACGCTCGGACAATCCGCGGACCAGGTCGGTCGGATTCTGTTTGTCCGTTCTGACCAGCCGACCTTTTGTGACCTTGTGAGCGATGTTTCCCGTGCGTACTCGTCGCCGAGTTCGTGCTGTACGCGGAATTGGTGTCGGGCTTTTAGCTTTGACCCAAGACCCGTCCATGAACAGAGTGACCAAGAGGAACAGAGTGACGAGGAGTATGTGGACCAAGAATTGGTTGCTTCAGCGTGACCAGTTCTCGCACATGCCTTTGCTTCGTGAGATCCGGGAGAATAATCCTGATGATTTCAGGACTTCTCAGGATGACGGACCCCGATTTTCACCGTCTTTTGGCTTTGCTGACCCCCTTTATCAGCCGGCAGGATACCTGCATGAGACAAGCCATTACTCCGGAGCAGAGGCTTGTTGCCACGTTGAGGTACTTGGCGACAGGGAGAAGTCTTCAGGATTTGAAGTTCTCTTCAGGTATCTCTCCCCAGGCCCTGGGAATCATTATTCCAGAGACCTGTTCTGCCATCATTCAGGTCCTGCAGGAGGACTATATTAAGGTAACATTTATACTTGACTATTCCCTTCTATGTATGCTCTGTTTGCTAATGTCTTGTATTTTTGACCTCCTTCCCTAATTACCATGATTGCAATATGTTCTAATATGCTGTGCCCCTTTTCTCCTTCATGCATTTTTCCCTTCACTTACCTCACCAGCATGCTCTTCTGCCCCAATAGACACCTATGGCCTAGTCACTTAATCAATGTCTTTTGTCTGCTGCATAGTATTGTTTGTCCCCCAAACACCCCCTAAAATATGCACAAATGTTTGCTGTGTGGTTTACTTCATGTAGAGCCCCTTTAGAAATTTTTTATTTTTTTTTTGTTGGGGGGGGGGGGGGGGTGGCAAACTCATTAGGAACCCCCTCCCCCAACTGCTCTGTCAGATGGTACCAATCCTTTATCTGCTGGCTTTCCCAAGGTCCATACACACTATATACCTACCTCTTTATAGTGGGCATCTTTAGGGATGAATTCAGCAAAGCATGTAGTGCAAGGGGCTGCCTCCATACATTCCATTTCCTAATTTTTTGTCTTCTTTCCCTCCTATTAGCTTTCTTGGTAATTTCAGAATGTCACAATGTGCCTGCCTTTTTTAGGGGTGGGGGGGGGGTTGAAATGTTATTTTATCTTTCCTGGGGGCTGCCAATAGTGTTAAGTACAGAGGGTCTCGCCAAACTAGCACACATTATTGAGCCATTTGCCAATCAATGAAGTGCAGAGGGTTACCTGTCCCCCCCCCAAAACCCTAGTTATTGCCAATGGCCCATCAGAAGTGTGGGGATTGATGGGGGGTGAGTCATCTGTGAAGGGGAGCCTCTACTTTTCTGTGCAAATACTTTCCAGCCTCCAATTTTATACAATGCTCTTGTTCCAAGATGTTGATTGTCTAATCTGCTTGCAATGTTTAGGTGCAAAGTGACTAATTATTTTTTCTTGTTTCACTCCACAGTTCCCTTCCACGCCACAGGAATGGCAGACTGTGGCCTCCCACTTTGCCAGCCGTTGGGACTTTCCTAACTGCGGAGGGGCAATTGATGGGAAACACGTCCGCATCGTCCACCGCCCAACTCGGGGTCCTACTATTATAATTATAAAGGGTTTAATAGTGTAGTGATGTTGGCGGTGTGTCGGCAACATACGAGTTTATGTATGTGGACGTGGGATGAACGGCCGGATATCGGATGGTGGGGCCATTACGCACACGGAGTTCTACTGCGTCTCCAAAGTGGCAGTCTGTGCTTGCCACCTCCAGAGGAGAATGCCGAAGGACTCCCCTTCGTCTTTGTCGCAGATGAAGCGTTGCGTTGACTCCCCATGTGATGAGGCCGTTCCCGATGAGGACCCTCACCCCGGACCAGAGGGTCTTCAACTACAGGCTGTCCAGAGCCAGAAGAGTGGTGGAGAACACTTTTGGCATCCTGGCCAGCCGCTTCCGCATGTTCCTGACGGCATTTAACTTGGCGGAATACAAACTGAACCACATAGTTCTTGCCTGTTGCATATTGCACAACTTCCTCAAAAGACATAACAGGAACTATGTGGAGCCCGTTGGCCCAGATGTGGAGGGCCCTCCAAATGCGGACCTCACAGCCCTTCGAGTGGCACGTCCAGGCTTGCCCCCTCTAAATGCCCGCGTGTCCGCGACCAATATATGGAGTACTTTGTGGGTAGGGGGGGCCATTGCTCTGCCTGACGATGTGTGAGAGGCATTTTTTAATAAATCTGATATTTGAACCAACCTATGATTTCTTGTCATTTCAGTCTTGTTTTTAGCTTATTTTACCTTGACATTTTTTCCCCTTGCCTTCGACAGTGGGAATGCACTTTCTGGGCAAAAGGAGGTAACAGTCTCTTCTTCCCAAAAAGATTATTCTCATGTTGTGTGTTTCCTACCTAATCTTTGGTCTAAAGAAGGTTTGTCCTGCATAACTGACACCCAAAATACTCCTTTTCATCACCAGGTCTGACATGTGTGTATTCTGAAAAATGCTGGGCTCCGTGTTTTCGTACAAAGCACTGTGGGTGTCATTTACATAAGTCAAATCCGCTATGCTCTACAAGTGCATTGAAAAAGTTCCCTGGGCAAGACAATTGCAGTGCAAAGTGGATTTGCCTTTAGTAAATAACACCCATTGCCCCCCATATCCTTTACATTTTATATACATAATGCATTGTGTTTTTTTTAAATAAGGAAGCCACACATTTAGGAAAAATATAAAAAGTTTACTAGGAAAACCTTCACAAGTGCGTTTACAATCTTCACGCCAAAACTGACAACATCTTGGTTATTTTACAACATTGTTTACAAACATTCCGCAATTGGTAAAACCAGGCATGGAGCAAAACAGAACCTATGAACTATGAAAGTTCAACTTTGTAAAGTGAAGACAAGATCAGACATGACTATATGTTCAAAGTGTGTTTGATCTTGCCTTCATCACATGGGGGGGGTCACCCCGGAAAGTGGAAATTTAGAACATGCACACAATTTGGGTCTGAAAATGGTCATTAGATGGTAAAACACATGCCTTGAAGCTTCAAAAGTGCCATTTTCCATCATGGGGATGAATGGACGTTTTTTGGGGTGCAACCCCTTCACCACAACCACTTTCGTAGTTCGTAAAGTGTTTGCACCCCAAAAAAAACGTTGCCATTCATCCACCATGATGGGAGCTAGCACATGTGGACACAATGTGTGCATGTTCCAAATTTCACACAGTTTTTAAGTTGCAAATGTGTTCAGAAGCTGGCTCAAATGTGTGTTAATTACTTGGTGCGTTTTTCATATTTTTCCTAAAACATCAATGATGTTCTTCAATTTTTGTTGAACAACATTGATGTTTTGCTTTCTGTAATCTAGATCTCTATTGCAGACCATTATCTCTCCGATGAGTACGTGGGCACTCTCTGTGGTAAGTGCGATTTTTCTTCCACAACATCCACGTCACCTAAAAACCACAAACAAACAAAAATGGGGGTGTTGGAAATGAGGCAGCCATACATGGATTAGCTTACCAGTAGCTGTGTTCTCCAACACACTCACCTGTTGTGGTGACAATTTCTCCATGTTCGATGATCTCTCCTTCCTCCTCCTCCTCCTCTGCTTCTGCTCTTTCCCCTTTTTTGGGAGGTGTTGGTTTGGGGGTTTCCTCAGACGGCCCAAGTTTTCGCTCCCCTATGAGAATGTACAAAAGGAAGATTTAGCAACACAATCTATTGAGGGCAGAAATAGGAAATGACAAACATTGCTTGAAAGTGACGGACACTATTTTAGTTTGGCCAGTTACAAATGTCAACTACATGAATGTAGTCACTTTGTAAAGGTGCTAAACTGACTAGCTTTTTGGTAGAAGTTTGTGTGATGGAGACCCCCCTCTAGTATCCACTGGAGCACATGTGTGGAAAAGCCTAATAAAAAGTGGGTTTGGGTGTCCCAGCACTAGTGCTCTAGAGTCCAGATGGGTAAACAGCTACTGGGTGACCTCTCCTTTACATTGAATAAATTGGCTTGACATTCTTGATGACATTTCTAGTGAGAACAAACTTCCTTTCCCCAAAAAAAAACACCCAAACCACGTAGACGAGGGGGAGAGAAGAAAGCTCACGCACGAGACGATCGCTACAAACGAAGGTACAATACGTAATAACTACCTAAAAGAACTTGAGGCTTCTTTATGGAGAAGATTAGGAGGAGTTTAGGCTGACATCAGCATCTGATATAAAAAGCCAAAGGTTTTGACGGTTGGTACATAACTAGCCTAGGACTGATTAATGGAGAAGTTTGGAGAGTTTAGGGCTGACATTATGTTATATTGTTTGAGGTACGCACATCGTGGAGCTTTTCTACCATCTTTCATGGTAAATACAGGGCGAGATTTCCCCTCTTATGGCAGGCGAAAACACAGCTACAGACCAAAGAGGTACGCAGGCCCTGCTGAAACTTGCCCTACCCTGCCCTTGGCAACCGTGGCAAACTTAAAAGTGAAGATCAACAACATGAAGAGTACCTAAGCTGTGTATCCAATAGCACGCGTCCTTCCGCGCACGCCACCCCTGATGAGGGAAAATGGAAGATGTGCAGGTGCCCAGCTTGTTCCAGGTATAGTAGTTTTGTAACCAGTAAAAAAATATATTAAAACTATGAGTGATAAAGATAGCCAAATTAATGAATTAAAAGATCAAATTAATAAAATGAGTATAGAAAGACAGTGGAAATGTGCAACAATTAATAAATGTGCAAAAAATCAGCAATAATAAAAAGTAATAAATAAATCCCCAAAAAAAGGTCCAATCAAGTGATAAATGCACAGTTCTTCAGAAAAATATAAAAGCATCCAATAGTATGTGCAAAAACAATGCAAATCCAGTTGTGAAATATAATTGCCACACTCTCCTTTCAATATGAGTTTAAATTCAGTCAGTGACTCATGCAGCCGATCCCCAGTGTGCATGAATAAATCGTTTCCCCAGCCTCTCACCTTATGTAAAGGCAAAGCAAGCCTTATGCCGCGTACACACGTTCGGACTTTGTCCACCGGACCTAGTCCGGCGGGACTTCCCCACACACGCCCGGACTTCCGAGCGTGTGACTTCCCCACACACGCCCGGACTTCCGAGCGTGTGACTTGCCCACACACGCCCGGACTTCTCCGGCGGACAATCCGCTGGACAAAGTCCGCAGGACTTTTGAAAATGAACGGACTTGCCCACACATGGAGCAGTCCGTTCATTTAGAACGTAACTGCAGGTAGACGGAGCTAGCGAAGGCAGTGAATGCCGCCGCGCTAGCCCCGTCACCTGGCATGGATTAAAAGGGACTCCCCACGCCGAAAAAACGGCGTGGGGGTCCCCCCCAAATCCATCTCAGACCCTTATCCGAGCACACAGCCCGGCAGGCCAGGAAAGGGGTGGCGACGAGTGAGTGCCCCCCCCTCCTGAGCCATACCAGGCCGCGTGCCCTCAACATGGGGGGTGCCCTGGGGAAAGGGGGTCCGTGCGGCCCCCCCACCCCAAAGCACCTTGTCCCCATGTTGATGAGGACAAGGGCCTCTTCCCGACAACCCTGGCCGTTGGTTGTCGGGGTCTGCGGGCGGGGGGCTTATCGGAATCTGGGAGCCCCCTTTCATAAGGGGGCCCTCAGATCCCGGCCCCCCACCCTATGTGAATGAGTATGGGGTACGATGTACCCCTACCCATTCACCTAAGGTGTAAGATGTTAAGTAAAAAAACACACAATTTTGAAAAAATATTTTATTGCACTGCTCCGGGGGTCTTCTTCCGTCTTGGGGGTCTTCTCGCCGGACTCCTCCGCCATTTACCTAGCTCTTTTACAGAGTGGAGAAGTCCGGCTACCTTCTTCGTCGTCGCCGCCGTCGTCTGGGGGTCTCGATCCGCCTTCGGGGGTCTTCCGGGGTCTCTTCTGTTCCGGTCGTCGTTTTCCGCGCCGCCGGCGCCGCCTTCTTCTTCTTCTTCTTCTTCTTCTTCTTCCGATGTTGACTCGTCGCTGTCTCTGGCCGCCATGTGACATGAGCATGTGACCCTGTCCCCTTGTCCCTATATAAGTCCCAGCACAGCGCGGCTCTGCCATTCCGGCCAGAGACAGCGACGAGTCAACATCGGAAGAAGAAGAAGAAGGCGCCGGCGGCGCGGAAAACGACGACAGAAGAAGAACAGAAGAGACCCCGGAAGACCCCCGAAGGCGGATCGAGCCCCCCAGACGACGGCGGCGACGACGAAGAAGGTAGCCGGACTTCTCCGCTCGGTAAAAGAGCTAGGTAAATGGCGGAGGAGTCCGGCGAGAAGACCCCCAAGACGGAAGAAGACCCCCGGAGCAGTGCAATAAAATATTTTTTCAAAATTGTGTGTTTTTTTTACTTAACATTTTACACCTTAGGTGAATGGGTAGGGGTACATCGTACCCCATACTCATTCACATAGGGTGGGGGGCCGGGATCTGAGGGCCCCCTTATGAAAGGGGGCTCCCAGATTCCGATAAGCCCCCCGCCCGCAGACCCCGACAACCAACGGCCAGGCTTGTCGGGAAGAGGCCCTTGTCCTCATCAACATGGGGACAAGGTGCTTTGGGATGGGGGGGCCGCACGGCCCCCCTTTCCCCAGGGCACCCTCCATGTTGAGGGCATGCGGCCTGGTATGGCTCAGGAGGGGGGGGGGGCGCTCGCTCGTCCCCACCCCTTTCCTGGCCTGCCGGGCTGCGTGCTCGGATAAGGGTCTGAGATGGATTTGGGGGGGACCCCCACGCCGTTTTTTCGGCGTGGGGAGTCCCTTTAAATCCATGCCAGGTGACGGGGCTAGCGCGGCGGCATTCACTGCCTTCGCTAGCTCCGTCTACCTGAAGTCACGTGCTAAATGAACGGACTTTCCGATGAGCGGCAAGTCCGTTCATTTCAAAAGTCCGGCGGACTAGCCTACTAACGGCGGGATTGTCCGCCGGGCTGCCAAGTCCAGCGGACAATTTTAAAACAAAACTTAAAACCTAGTCCGCCGGACTTTTGCTGCCAAAAAGTCCGCCGGCGCCCACACACGAGGGGATTGTCCGGTGGACTTGAGCCCAGCGGATAATCCCGCGGGATAGTCCCTTCGTGTGTACGCGCCATTAATGAGCCTTAATGACAGGTCTGCACTGGGCGATCCACTCTGCTCTGCTTCAGATCTCCTGCAGTGATACCGCTCCCAGGGCTCTCCGCACTCCACCTAATCAATCCTCAGGATTCCAGGAGGTCTCAACAAAGAATGTTTTAGGAGGAGAAAAGGGAGGACTCCATAGTGTAGCATTTAACCAGTTAACAACCGGCCCATAGCCGAAAAACGGCTACAGGGCGGTTGCTTAACTCTAAAGCCCCATACACACGCGCGGATTATCCGAGGACCAGGTCGGTCGGATCCTGTCCGTCGTACTTTGTCCGATGTTGGTGTTGCGTACACACGGTCAGACAACGTTGTCGGAATTTCCGGTCTGCAAGAACGTCGTGACGTAAGTCGTCTTCCACGAGACTAGAAAAGGGAAGTTCAGCACCACGTCAGGCACCCGTTGGGCTCCTTCTGCTGATCCCGTGTTTATCGCGAGTTAGTCGAAGTTTGGTGACTTAAGATTCGCGCTTCTCAGTTTTCTGACTCAGATCGTTACTGCTCTTCAGTTTGTGCTTGTCGTGCGTATCTGTTTATTAGTGCGTGTAGTCAGTTCGCATTTGTTGGTCATTGCGGCCTATATCTTGATATAGGACGCTTTGATTTTCACTGCTTATTGTCTGCTCGTTTCTGGTATTCATTTCGTTCTTTCAGGCCTTGCTGTTTATCGGTGCTTTCTGTTTGTCCGTTCTGACCAGCCGACCTTTTGTGAGCTTGTGAGCGGTGTTTCCCGTGCGTACTGTCATGGAAAATGTTATTAATGTATGTTGTCAGATGCCCCCCAGTGTCGGTTTTGCTGTAATGCGCTCATCTGTGCGCATTCGCACATAAAGACGTTGGCGGAAGACCATTGGCTGCGTAAATATTCCTGTGGACACTGCAGATGTGTTTGCTGGTTTAAGGAAGTTCATTTGTGCCTCACCGGGAGACTGGCCATTTTCCGATGACGGCATTGATAGCTTCAAGCAAACATCCCTGTGTACACTAGAACTTTAGCATAACGGTATAAATATTGTGGCCCACGGAGCCATAGTTTTATATCGTTCGTTGTCATTGAAAGCAGTTTAGACGGTTTGTACATCACTGCTTAGTCTGTTTGAATGTATACATCTGTGATTGGTTCTTTTGAAGGAAAACAATTGTCCCTGTATGGTAGTCCCTGTATTGTATTTCCTTATATGGTCATTCACATCCTGTGTGAATGAGATGAGGTCACAACCTTCTGTGGGAGGGGTTTAGCTGTTGGAGGCAAACCCCTGAGGGTGTGGCTTGGAATGTTTTCTACATAAAGGAGTTCACTGAGCTGGGACAGGGCAATGATGCTGACCGAGGCTGAGATGAACATGTAAGAATACTTGCTGTTGATGGCTGTTTACTGGGCAATGGGAAACCAGGGACTTAGATGGAAAGCAGCCAGACTGAGGTGGTGATGGATGGAATGCTTGGCTGGTGAGGTTTGGATGCTGATGATGAGAGGATGACGTGAAGCTGCTGGTAATGTCTGTTTTTGGGAGCTGGGGATCCAGGGAGGCATACGATCAGAGGGTGCATTATATCATAAGATTGAAAGGCGCTTATTAGCGCAAGAGTGTGGCGAAATATCCACGACAGTTAAGATGGCGAGTCAGGTGTTTAAGGGGCAAACAGGGCTTTCCCTCTACACAGGCAGAGAGGGGGAGAGAACAGAGCACAGTCCAAGACACGTTTGTTGTCCTGAGACAAAAGGGGTGCGTTTTCTCTGCCTGATGCGTTGGGAAAACTTAGCTTTGCAAAAAGAACTAATGTTTTGTCTTTTGGTATAATGCTGGAATTTTGATCATATGTCTGTGTGTGTGTGTGGGTGTATGTGTGTGTATGTATGTATGTATGTATGTCTGTCTGTGTGATCGTGTGTATGTGTGTGATCGTGTGTATGTGTGTGATCGTGTGTATGTGTGGGGAGAAGGGTTGGCTTGTTATGGAAGTTGATGCCACAGTAAGTGAGTAACTTTGGGGAGGGACAAGAAGTGTATTTTGTCTTAAGTTGTGCTGGGCCTTCCTATAGGGGAAGGGGCAAACATCATTCCTTTGTGTGTGAAACCATGTGCCAGGTTCGGCGGGAAAAAATCCCTCATGTTGTAGCCTAGCCTTTGTCGTGCTTGTTTCTAGGCATCATTTAATGTAAGCTATTGTAGTTTAACTTGTGCTAGTTTCGGCGGGAAAAAAAATTCTCCATGTTGTAGCCTAGCCCTTGTCATGCTTGCTTCTAGGCATCATTTAATGTAAGCTATTATAGGCTAGCTGTTTTCGTTTGGCGGGAAAAACTCCATCTTGCTGAAGTCTGGCCTTTGTTGATTGCTACCATGTGCTATGGTTTTTTTTCATCGGCCATCTTGTTGTGTCTGCTGTGTTTAGCCTTTGGGGCAGATTTTCAACGCTTAGTGCGAGGTAAATAGTACGGTCTGTCCTGTTTTAGAAAGGTGATTTAGAGGGGCAGTTTGATCTTGTCAGCCTTTTATGCAGGAGAAATCACATTTTGAAGGATTTTGTGCTTGTCAGCTCTCAAATCATTCCAGAGTGGAAGCTGCTCTGATTCCTTTGTGTGTGTAGCCATGTGGTCTGGGCCATCACTTTCTCCCTAGGCACCATTACCTTTTTAAGTGAATCCTATTTTTTTGTACTTTTTACATATTTTTAAGTAAAGCTTTTGCGTTTTCTGTATTGAATTTTGGTTTACATTGGAATCTGCACTGGATTTCAGTGTATAATGAAACTAGCTTTGCAAGTGTATGGGAGTGTCTCAAATGGTAGTTCATTGTTCTTTTTAGGCTTGTATTGTTTAAGCCTGCACTTGAAAATCTCTCTCCCTCCCTCTCTCCTCTTCATTGATATTTAAATTAACCAGTTTGATGAGTTTTGATGTATCCACAGGAAGAGAGGGGCTAAGGGTCTTTTGACTAAGGACAAAACCATTTTGATTTTTAAAGTAAATTAAGGTTTATATTGTAATACTGTTTTGGGGAGGCATTAAAGTTATTGTAATATCAAGGTACAGAGAGAAGCCATAATATTTGTTTTGAATAGTGGAGGATTTCATGGTGTTTTGTAGTTTGTCTGACAACACATTTATGGGGCTGCCGATAACCGGTAGTAGAGCATGTAAATGTGAGGATTAGTACGCTAGCATACCAGGAGGCCGTGTATAATAATCGGAAAACGCTGGGTGCCAGTACTGTAAAAAGAAGTCACTAAGCAGTTACTGATCCGAAAATTAGTGCAAGGTGCCCTGGACGCAGGGACACTTCATAAGCGATTCGAATTGTCATGGGTAATGTTGGCCATCCATGCGTTGGAGATAAAAAAATAAGGCTCCACACCAGTCAGACAGCTGCCTTACACATGAGATCTGGGTTTGGGGCTCCGGACATGAGACCCCTTAAAGTGTGACATATATGGTCAGAGGGTACAGTAAGGTGTATTCCTTTGGAAGGTATTTTTGATGTCTGGTGGTACGAGACCCCAGAATAAAAAAATATTTTGGAAGTAGTTCAGTTTTGGCTTCAGAAATCTGTAATGATGAGTGGGATGATGGATGTGTAGTACATGCTTTTGTGATTCTCAGAGGAGGAACTGTGCTTAAAATCCAGATGCCCATTCCAGAACTTTGTGTGGCTGGTCCATACAATATTCTGAGATGTTCTCATGTCTGTCCCATTGTATGTAGTTTTTTTTGCTAAGAGTGAAGGCAGAATTCCATCTGGTTGGTTTTAATTTTAATTTTTGATTTAGGAACTATGAAATATCTCCCCCACATTTGTATCAAAATGTTTGTCTAAAGTTTTAGTTGTGTCATGTTCTATGTGGTAACAAGAATAAGTCTGAACCTACCGCGACAGTCGTGTTGTGGGTGTTGTATCTTAGTAAAAACATGAAAGTAAGGATTACAGCGGGTTTGGCTATTATCGGTTTTGAGGAATGTCATTGACAATTTACGAATGTACACGAATGTTGTATTGTTTATGATTGACACATTAATAACTTGTGTGTATAAGTATCTTTTCAGGTCCAAGGAGTTTCTGAGGCTCTGCACCATTCTAAACCCTGAATGTTTTCCTCCACTTTGTAAAGATGAGGAAAAGGGGGGAAGAGGATGGGCTGAGTGACAATTTTTCAAACCAATGATACTAACCACTCTAATTCTAGCCAAGTTTGTGACAGGTGACAAGTGACAGGTGACTCGGACGTTGCAGAGAAGATTGATGAACAAGACAACAAGGAAGAGAAGTATCTTTATTTATATTTTTAAAGTGTATTTTCCAACTAGCTAAGAAAGTGAACAGGACACATGGTTGGGTCTACTCTGAGTCTCCACAGAGCTCTAGTGCCCCAGTGATGACAGCGGTGTATGATATACAGGCATAATGGTGTGAGGAGTTGTGACAAACTAGTAAAGACTCCAAACAGACACTTGTAAATGGAATTTATCGATACATTTCTAGAGGGTAAAATTAATTATAATTTTGACAATAGCTCTGGTTCTCACCAGCTTTGGTATCGGGATAACTAGATAGCCCACAGTTTATAAAGTAAAGCTTCAGATCTACGGTTTATAAAGTAATTCCCCTAATGGAAGAGATTCATGTGTGCTGGTGAATCTCGTCCCAGCATCTTATGTCGCGGCCGATCGCGAGGATCTGATGGCGCGAGGGAAGGTAAGAATGACAGGGACACCTAGAAGGGAATTGCTTGTACACGGTGGGGACTTGAGCTTATGAAACGATTGAAAAAGGTACCATCCATTGAGGATGGGATGTTTTCATGTAACTGTTGAAGCTACAAGGAAGTTCCCACAATCCAAAGGGGGGTCCTGGGAATTCATAAGTAAAGATTGTTATACCTGAATCGGGGATACTAGTGACAAAGTTCAGGCCCATATGGATGAGGCTTGGATCCCTGAGAGGCAAAGCCAGAGCTGTAGCTAGTGAAGGGTGGAATTCTCTAAAAAGTCTGGGAATCTGTGGTGATTTAATTTTTATTTTTTTGCAGCAGATCATAGTTGAAGGAAGTAGGGGTATATTTACTCATGTTGTTTTTGTTTCTATTCCTTATATATATCGTGATGAGGTGCTCTTGCTGCCTGATTTGGACGCGTGACCAGAGCCCGAGCAGATGACCACATTTTCCTCAATAAGACGCCCAAGACGCCCGACCTGCAAACAAGACACAGAGGATCCCAGACCGACCAGCGACTACTACAGCTCACCATGTCATCTCTACTGAAGAACAGAGTCTCCATGTCAAGCCGTGTTTTCCTTTTTATGGACTGTAAGGCCAGGTGTAAGAAGATCGAAATTCATCAAGAGACACATGGGAGGATATGACAAAAACGAGGGACTGTCATGGAAAATTTTATTAATGTATGTTGTCAGATGCCCCCCAGTGTCGGTTTTGCTGTAATGCGCTCATCTGTGCGCATTCGCACATAAAGACGTTGGCGGAAGACCATTGGCTGCGTAAATATTCCTGTGGACACTGCAGATGTGTTTGCTGGTTTAAGGAAGTTCATTTGTGCCTCACCGGGAGACTGGCCATTTTCCGATGACGGCATTGATAGCTTCAAGCAAACATCCCTGTGTACACTAGAACTTTAGCATAACGGTATAAATATTGTGGCCCACGGAGCCATAGTTTTATATCGTTCGTTGTCATTGAAAGCAGTTTAGACGGTTTGTACATCACTGCTTAGTCTGTTTGAATGTATACATCTGTGATTGGTTCTTTTGAAGGAAAACAATTGTCCCTGTATTGTAGTCCCTGTATTGTATTTCCTTATATGGTCATTCACATCCTGTGTGAATGAGATGAGGTCACAACCTTCTGTGGGAGGGGTTTAGCTGTTGGAGGCAAACCCCTGAGGGTGTGGCTTGGAATGTTTTCTAAATAAAGGAGTTCACTGAGCTGGGACAGGGCAATGATGCTGACCGAGGCTGAGATGAACATGTAAGAATACTTGCTGTTGATGGCTGTTTACTGGGCAATGGGAAACCAGGGACTTAGATGGAAAGCAGCCAGACTGAGGTGGTGATGGATGGAATGCTTGGCTGGTGAGGTTTGGATGCTGATGATGAGAGGATGACGTGAAGCTGCTGGTAATGTCTGTTTTTGGGAGCTGGGGATCCAGGGAGGCATACGATCAGAGGGTGCATTATATCATAAGATTGAAAGGCGCTTATTAGCGCAAGAGTGTGGCGAAATATCCACGACAGTACTCGTCGCCGAGTTCGTGCTGTACGCGGAATTGGTGTCGGGCTTTTAGCTTTGACCCAAGACCCGTCCATGAACAGAGTGACGAGGAGTATGTGGACCAAGAATTGGTTGCTTCAGCGTGATCAGTTCTCGCACATGCCTTTGCTTCGTGAGATCCGGGAGAATAATCCTGATGATTTCAGGAACTTTCTCCGGATGACGGACCCCGATTTTCACCGTCTTTTGGCTTTGCTGACCCCTTTTATCAGCCGGCAGGATACCTGCATGAGACAAGCCATCACTCCGGAGCAGAGGCTTGTTGCTACGTTGAGGTACTTGGCGACAGGGAGAAGCCTTCAGGATTTGAAGTTCTCCTCAGGTATCTCTCCCCAGGCCCTGGGAATCATTATTCCAGAGACCTGTTTTGCCATCATCGAGGTCCTGCAGGAGGACTATATTAAGGTAACATTTCTCCTTTACTATTCCATTCTATGTATGCTCTGTTTGATAATGACTTTTATTTTTGTCCTCCTTCCAGAATTACCATGCTTGCAATATGTTCTAATATGCTGTGCCCCTTTTCTCCTTCATGCATTTTTCCCTTCACTTACCTCCCCAGCATGCTCTTCTGCCCCAATAGACACCTATGGCCTAGTCACTTAAGCAATGTATTTTGTCTGCTGCATAGTATTGTTTGCCCCCAAACACCCCCTAAAATATGCACAAATGTTTGCTGTGTGGTTTACTTCATGTAGAGCCCCTTTTTTTTTTTTTTTTTTGTGGGGGGGGGGGCAAACTCATTAGGAACCCCCTCCCCCAACTGCTCTGTCAGATGGTACCAATCCTCTATCTGCTGGCTTTCCCAGGGTCAATACACACTATATACTTACCTCTTTATAGTGGGCATCTTTAGGGATGAATTCAGCAAAGCATGTAGTGCAAGGGGCTGTCTCCCTACTTTCCATTTCCTATTTTTTTGTGTTCTTTCCCTCCTATTAGCTTGCTTGGTAATTTCTGAATGTCACAATTTGCTTTCCTTTTTTTTTGGGGGGGGGGGGGTTTGAAATGTTATTTTATCTTTCCTGGGGGCTGCCAATAGTGTTAAGTAAGGAGGGTCTGGCCAAACTAGCACACATTATTGAGCCATTTGGCAATCAATGAAGTGCAGAGGGTTACCTGTCCAACACCCCCCCCCCCCAAAACCCTAGTTATTGCCAATGGCCAATCAGAAGTGGGGGGATTGATGGGGGGTGAGTAATCTGCGAAGGGGACCCTCTACTTTTCTGTGCAAATGCTTTCCAGCCTCAAATGTTAAAGTATGCTCTTGTTCCAAGATGTTGATTGTCTAATCTGCTTGCAATGTTTCTGTGCAAAGTGACAAATTTTTTTTTCTTGTTTCACTCCACAGTTCCCTTCCACGCCACAGGAATGGCAGACTGTGGCCTCCCACTTTGCCAGCCGTTGGGACTTTCCTAACTGCGGAGGGGCAATTGATGGGAAACACGTCCGCATCGTCCCACCGCCCAACTCGGGGTCCTACTATTATAATTACAAGGGGTTTAATAGTGTAGTGATGTTGGCGGTGGTGTCGGCGACATACGAGTTTATGTATGTGGACGTGGGGATGAACGGCCGGATCTCGGATGGTGGTGCCATTGCGCACACGGAGTTCTACTGGCATCTCCAAAGTGGCAGTCTGTGCTTGCCACCTCCAGAGGAGAATGCTGAAGGACTCCCCTTCGTCTTTGTCGCAGATGAAGCGTTTGCGTTGACTCCCCATCTGATGAGGCCGTTCCCGATGAGGACCCTCACCCCAGACCAGAGGGTCTTCAACTACAGGCTGTCCAGAGCCTGAAGAGTGGTGGAGAACACCTTTGGCATCCTGGCCAGCCGCTTCCGCCTGTTCTTGACGGCTATTAACTTGGCGGAATACAAACTGAACCACATAGTTCTTGCCTGTTGCATATTGCACAACTTCCTCAAAAGACATAACAGGAACTATGTGGTGCCCGTTGGCCCAGATGTGGAGGGCCCTCCAAATGCTGACCTCACAGCCCTTCAAGCGGCACGTCCAGGCTTGCCCCCTCTAAATGCCCGCGCGGTCCGCGAGCAATATATGGACTACTTTGTGGGTAGGGGGGCCATTGCTCTGCCTGACGATGTGTGAGAGGCATTTTTAAATAAATATTTTTTTTCAACCAACCTATGATTTCTTGTCATTTCCGTATTATTGCTTATTTGACCTTGAAATTTTTTCCCTTTGCCTTCGACAGTGGGAATGCACTTTCTGGGCAAAAGGAGGTAACAGTCTCTTCTTCCCAAAAAGATTATTCTCATGTTGTGTGTTTGATACCTAATCTTTGGTCTAGAGAAGGTTTGTAGTGCATAACTCACACACAAAATACTCCTTTTCATCACCATGACAGAAATGTGTGTATTCACAAAAATGCTGTGCTCCGTGTTTTCGTACAAAGCACTGTGGGTGTCATTTACATAAGTCAAATCCACTATGCTCTACAAGTGCAGTGCAAAAGTGCCCTGGAAAATACACTTGCAGTGCAAACTGGACTTGCCTTTAGTAAATAACACCCATTGCCCCCCAAATCCTTAACATTTGACATACATAATGCTTTTTGTTTTTTTAAATAAGGAAGCCACACATTTAGAAAAGTAAAAAAGTTTACTTGCAAAACATTCACAAGTGCGTTTACAAACTTCTTGCCCAAACTGACAACATCTTGGTTATTTACAACATTGTTTACAAACATTCCGCATTTGGTAAAACCAGGCATGGAGCAAAACAGAACCTAGGAACTAGGAAAGTTCAACTTTCTAAAGTGAAGACAAGATCAGACATGACTATATGTTCAAAGTGTGTTTGATCTTGCCTTCATCACATGGGGGGTCACCCCTGGAAAGTGGAAATTTAGAACATGCACACAATTTGGGTCTGAAAATGGTCATTATATGGTAAAACACATGCCTCGAATCTTCAAAAGTGCCATTTTCCATCATGGGGATGAATGGACGTTTTTTGGGGGTGCAACCCCTTCACCACAACCACTTTAGTAGTTCGTAAAGTGGTTGCACCCCCAAAAAAACGTTGTCATTCATCCACCATGATGGGAGCTAGCACATGTGGACACAATGTGTGCATGTTCCAAATTTAACACAGTTCTTAACTTGCAAATGTGTTCAGAAGCAGCCACAAATGTGTGTTAATTACTTGGTGCGTTTTCAGATTTTTCCTAAAACATCAATGATGTTCTTCAATTTTTGTTGAACATCATTGATGTTTTGCTTTATGTAATCTAGATCTCTATTGCAGACCATTATCTCCCCGATGAGTACGTGGGCACTCTCTGTGGTAAAGTGCGATTTTTCTTCCACAACATCCACGTCACCTAAAAACAAACAAAAAAAAAATAGGGTCTTGGAAATGAGGCAGCCATACATTGATTAGCTTACCAGTAGCTGTGTTCTCCCACACTCACCTGTTGTGGTGACAAGTTCTCCAATTTCTATGATCTCTCCTTCCTCCTCCTCCTCCTCCTCCTCTGCTTCTGCTCTTTCCCCTTTTTTGGGAGGTGTTGGTTTTGGGGTTTCCTCAGACGTCCCAAGTTTTCGCTCCCCTATGAGAATGTACAAAAGGAAGATTTAGCAACACAATCTATTGAGGGCAGAAATAGGAAATGACAAACATTGCTTGAAAGTGAGGGACAATATTTTTGGGTGTCCAGTTACAAATGACACCAACATGAATGTAGTCACTTTGTAAAGGTCCTAAACTTATAGCTTTTTGGTCGACGTTTGGGTGATGGAGACCCCCCTCTAGTATCCACTGGAGCACATGTGTGGAAAAGCCTAATAAAAAGGGGGTTTGGGTGCCCCAGCACTAGTGCTCTAGAGTCCAGATGGGTAAACAGCTACTGGGTGACGTCTCCTTTACATTGAATAAATTGGCTGGACAGTCTTGATGACATTTCTAGAGAGAACAAACTTCCTTTCCCCCAAAAAACAACAAACATCGTATTATAAGTGGCCGAACGATCGAGGTTGAGTACGATCGAATGGACACACACACACACGAACATGACAGTGGCAGAAAGATCGAAGTTGAGTACGATCGAATGCACAGATGAACCTGAAAGTGGCCATTTTGGAATGTACAACTTTGTAAAAATCCAAACACATGGAGCAGTATGCAATCAAGAAATCAAACACAAAACACAACTACTTACTTTTTTGAAGAACTCGCTTGATCTTTCTGTACTGATCGGCCTCCCTCAGTTTCAGGTCTGACCAGCGTTTCCTCAGTTGCTCCTTGGATCGTTGTACCCCAAAATGATTGTACAGCCTCCTCACAACTTTAGACATGATCTTGGCCTTGCGGACATTGGGGTTGAGGTAAGGCCCATACTTCCCATCATAGTCGCTCCTCTTTAATATGTCCACCATCTCCAACATTTCTCCAAATGACATATTGGAGGCCTTGAATTTCAGGCTCCGGGATCGGGACGTTTCTGCCTCTGGACTTTCCTCGTCCTCCTCCTCGTTGGTGGGATATTTCGGGCGCACCTGCTGTGTCCCCGCCATGTGCTCTCCCCACTGCGCCGTAAAGAGAAGGGGTGGGGAATAGACGAGAAAGATCGTCAGGAGCGGGCGGAGTTTGACGCATGCGCACTGTATATAAAACATCACACGCCTGTGTCGTAGCCACGATCTGTGAGACGAGGGGAGAGAAAGCTCACGCACGAGACGATCGCTATAACGAAGGTACAATTTGACGTTGGTACATAACTAGCCTAGACTGATTAGACCTTGAGGCTTCTTTATGGAGAAGATTAGGAGACTTTGGACTGACATTATTTATAGTGTTTTTGTGTGGTGTTGTGTCTTGCAGAGATTATGGACCGCTTCAACCATGTGAGTTTTCTCCCCCTCTTCATTGATAAATATAGGCAAATGCCCCTATTATGGCAGGCAAAACACAGAGACTATAGCAACAGACCAAAGAGGTACGCAGCCATGAAGAAACTTGTGGCATTTGTAAAGCCAAAGTTCCCCACGGCAACCGTGGAGACCTTAAGAGTAAAAATTGCTAACCTGAGGAGTACCTATTTCCGGGAGCGCAATAAGGTCCTGAAGTCCCAAACATCTGGAGCTGGAGCAGATGAGGTCTATGTCCCCACGCTCTGGTACTATGAGAGGCTCCACTTTCTCAAAGACCAGGCTAATGTCAGGAAGTCACTCTCGACTCTTCCTTGCACGCGTCCTTCCGTGCACGCCACCCCTGATGAGGCTTCCGAGGACCAACCTGGGCCTTCCAGTCTGGAAGATGTGGAGGAGCCCAGCTTGAGCCAGGTATAGTAGTTTTGTTACCATTTTTGGGAATAATTAATGATGTTCAGTTAATTCAGGATCCCCAATTGCTTAGTTCCTAACGTGATTGACATATCAACTGACAGTAGTGTTGGAGACATTTTTGGGAAGAATCTAAAAACTGCAGGGCTGAGAATTGTATGGTTTGCTATTTGTAAACATTTTGCAACAGTCACTAGATGAAAATTGTGTGTGTTTGATGAACAAATAACTGAAACTATGTCCCTTTTTCATACACAGGAAGACCTCAGCCAGGAGGTGGCTGTGGAATGTGGCAGTCAGGAGGAGGCAGGGGTTAGTGGCAGCCAAGAGGTGGGTAGTGGCAGCCAACAGGGGGGTAGGCGTAGGAGCCTGACTGTCTCCCAAGTCCCTCCCCTCCGCCTTCCCTACAGAAGGGCGAAAAGGATGGGGGAGGTGGGAGAGTCAGCGCTCCAGCTGATCCGAGATGCTTCAGCCTCCCTATATGCCACACCCACCTACGAGGAGGCCTTTGGCTCCTTGGTTGCCAATAAAATGACGGGTATGGAGGCGGGGCAGCGCAGCATGTGTGAGGATGTCATCCTCAAAGTCCTAAATGAGGGGATGGCTGGGGGGATGACTCCCCTCACACATGTTTGCGATCGTGACCTTGCTCCGCCTCCTCCTTCTGCCACCCCACCAGCACCACAGCGTGGAAGGAAGCGTACAAGGAAGACCTGAGAGTGACGACCTGGATTCAGTCTGGTCTGAGAGAAGATGGAGCCTCTCGTAGGACCAGAGCCTGGGGACCTAGATGGCATCTGCTGCAGTTCCGGATGTTTTGGACTTCAGGACCAGATTGCACTCCCTTATTATTTAGATAGGTACTCCTCAGGCCCCCAATTTTCGAAGCTTGAAAAATGATGGTTGCCGTGGGGGTCCAAGGCTTTGCAAATTCCCCAAGTTTCTTCATCGCTGCGTTCCTCTTTGGTTTGTTGCTGAGACCTAAATAAAGGTATTTTTGATTTAAAAAAATCATTGCCTATGTGTTTTACTTTTCTACAATGACAGTTTTTCTTTGAGTAGGCAGGTACATTTCACTAATCATAAAGTATAATTAACAAGGGGCACCAACAACCAACAAACTCCTAGTAAATTTAAGCAACAAATACAAATGTTAATAAAGTTGTTTTGCTAAGTTGAGACACAACCCCCCTCCAAAAAAAAAAAAAAATCCTTAAAATATGTATTCCAAAATAAAAAAGAAAATGACAAATCCACCAAAAAATATAACAAAGATTCTTTTACGATCTGAGTAAAAATAAACATGTAGTGTAGAAATCCTGAAAACTAATAAAGAACTAAGTTTGGGAGAAGTGCGGGTGAATAGGAGCAGCTAAAACATGTCATTCTTCTTGCATTGTAAAGAAAAAGAGAATGCGCTGCATTAAAGACATTTTAACATTGCAGCGTGACGAATGTGCTGTGTCGATTAGGAAAGGTAGTTTTACTTGACTGAGCGCTTCCGTCACAGAATTTCTTCTGAGCATGCGTAGCACTTTGTCCGTCGGACAACGCTACACATGATCGGATTTGGTGTGATCGGACCTTGTTGTCAAAAAATCTATCCAGCAGGAGATAGGACTTTGTCCGTCGGACAATCCGACGTACACTGTCCGATGGTGCATACACACGGTCGGATTTTTCGACAACATTGTCCGATCGGACAGAATCCATGCGAAAATCCGACCGTGTGTATGGGGCTTTAGAGGCTGTTAATTAACGGCCTCACAGAGTTCCCCTCTTGCGCGCCCCCTGGGGCGCGCGCTCGAGAACATACGTGATCTGCCGGGTCCAGAGGACCCGGCAGATCACGGTAAACGGACGCTCATCACGGCCGTTTACCACGTGATCGCTCCGTCAAATGACGGAGCGATCACATGTAAGCAAACCGGCGTCATTTGATGACACCGGTTCCTCTCTCCTCCTCTCTCTGTACCGATCGGTACAGTGTGAGAGGAGGGGGGAGGGATCGGTGGCAGCAGTGCTGTGAGCGGGATCTGTAGTGCCCACAGCCTGCTCTGCATGCCACCGATCCATCCATCCATGCTCAGCCATCCCTCCATACCCTGCAATACACAGCAATAGCCTGCAGTGTATTGCTTGGTATTGCAGGGTATGGAGGGATGGCTGAGCATGGATGGATACCCAGCGATACTCTGCCATACCCTGCCATACCCTGCGATACCCTGCAATACTTTGCCATACCCTGCCATATTATGCGATACTCTGCCATACCCAGCGATACTCTGCCATACCCAGCGATACTCTGCCATACCCAGCGATACTCTGCCATACCATGCATTACTCGCTACGATCGAAGCCAGGATCGTTTTTTATTTTATTTCAGGCTTTCCTGCCTAGAGGTGAGTTGTGGGGTCTTAGTGACCCCATATCTCACTGTAAAGAGGACCTGTAATGCCATATTCCTATTACAAGGGATGTTTACATTCCTTGTAATAGGAATAAAAGTGATCAAAACATTTTTTGGGGGGGAAAAAAAGTGTCAAACTAAAATAAAGTAAAATGAACAATAAAAAAAAAAAAAAAAAAAAAATGTAAAGCGCCCCTGTCCCCGTGTGCTCGCATGCAGAAGCTAACGCATACGTAAGTCCCGCCCACATATGAAAACGGTGTTCAAACCACACATGTGAGGTATCGCTGCGAACGATATAGCGAGAACAATAATTTTGGCCCTAGACCTCCTCTGTAACTTAAAACATGTAACCAGTAAAAAATTTTAAAGCGCCGCCTATGGGGATTTTTCAGTAGCAAAGTTTGGCGCCATTCCACGAGCGTGTGCAATTTTGAAGGGTGACATGTTAGGTATCTATTTACTCTGCGTAACTTCATCTTTCACATTATGCAAACACATTGGGCTAAATTTACAGTTTTGTTTTTTGTAAAGCACAAAACTTTTTTTTCCCAAAAAAACGCGTTCGAAAAATTGCTGCGCAAGTACCGTGCTAGATAAAAAGTTGCAACGACGGCCATTGTATTCTCTAGGGTCTTTGCTAAAAAAAAACATATATAATATTTTGGGGTTCTATGTAATTTTCTAGCAAATAAATTATGATTTTTACATGTACGAGAGAAATGTCAGAATTGTCCTGGGTGCTCCAGAACACCTGATGGTGCTCCCTGCATGTTGGGCCTCTGTATGTGGCCACGCTGTGTAAAAGTCTCACACATGTGGTATCGCCATACTCGGGAGTAATAGCAGAATGTGTTTTGGGGTGTAATTTGTGCTATGCATATGCTGTGTGTGAGAAATAACCTGCTAATATGACAATTTTGTGAAAAAAAAAAAAAAAGGAAAAAAAAAATCTTGATTTTGCAAAGAATTGTGGGAAAAAATGACAACTTCAAAAACTCACCATGCCTCTTTCTAAATACCTTGGAATGTCTTCTTTCCAAAAAGGGGTAATTTTGGGGGTATTTGTACTTTTATGGCATGTTAGCGTCTCAAGAAATGAGATAGGCCGCCAGTACTTCAGGATCAATTTTCAGATATTGGCACCATAGCTTGTGGACTCTAACTTTCACAAACACCAAATAATATACCCCAATTTGTACTTATTTTTACCAAAGATATGTAGCAGTATAAATTTTGGCCAAAATTTATCATGAAAAATTACAAATTTGCTAATTTTTTTAACAGAAACGAAGAAAAATTAACTTTTTTACCAAATTTTCTGTCTTTTTTTCTTTTATAGCGCAAAAAATAAAAAACCCAACGGTGATTAAATACCACCAAAAGAAAGCTCTATTTGTGTGAAAAAAAGGACAAAAATTTCATATGGGTACAGTGTTGTATGACTGAGTAATTGTCATTCAAAATGTGAGAGCACCGAAAGCTGAAAATTGGTCTGGTTATTAAGGGTGTTTAAGTGCCCAGTGGTCAAGTGGTTAAATAACTTGAATTTACTAAAAGAAATGCACTTACATCAAATGTTTGAAAAAACAGCACTTCACATATAGTATTTCCGATCTCGGCCGCGATCGAAACACAGAGGACGCCACCCGACTGCATAACCATGACAATGTTATGTAGGTGGTGTGTTGTTCCTGCTTCAAGGCATATTTGTGAATAGCCAATGTATTTTAATGATTGCGTCTTGTATGTTTTTGTAATAAATACATTTTATGTTTCAATGTTTTTATTAAAGTTTTCCATACAGTATAATTTGTACACAATAAAGTTTGACATATAAAAGATACAGTTTGTACAAAATATATATTTGTTAGGTAATCTGAACTTAGTGCAAATGTAAACCATTGTTTACCACAACAAGTCAACAAACGTAGAAAGAAAGAAGAAGGGAAGAACAAAAGGATCTTTCACCTGCTGGATAGTGAAAATTAGTACATTATCAGAAATGAGTCTCTTGATCACGGTGTCTACCGGCCTTCCTCCTCTATTTCTCTCCGTCCCTGCACCCCCGCTCACGGACGAACCCGCCCCATCACACTCGTCGGGGGGGGGGTTGGGGTGGGTCATAGGTCTGGTCGTAGGACTGGGGCCCCAGTCTCAACTGACCGGAGTCACCGTGTTCAATGGTTTTGCCTGTGACTACGGGTTAGCCAGTGTCCTCTGCTTCCCAGTGAAAGATAGAAAAAGGGGAGCAGAAATTAGGAGGGTGAAGTAAAGTTAAGAGAAGAAAGTGTAGAAAACAGAAAAGGGGGGGGGAGAGGTATGGACGAGCTCTGGTCCTATTCCTTATGATCATTAGCTCATCTTCATGTTTATGTAGCTAGCGGTCTGGGATCCCCAGCCAGGTAGTCTAGCCATGGATCCCAGGTTTTGTGGAAGTGCTCCATTTTGTCCTGGACTAGCGCAGTCAATCTCTCATTTAGCATCAGCCATGAGATTTTACTCTTAAGCTGGCCAATTGGTAGGGCGGCTGATCTCCAGTTCTTAGCGATTGTAATTTTTGCTGTAATAAATATAAAGGTAAGTAGTCGCCTTTTGGACCCAGAGATCCCAGGTATCCCTACACCCAGTAGTGCGTGTTTAGCACATTTAGTTAGATTTATCTGGGCAAGGGTATAAACAAGATTATAAATCCTAATCCAGAATCTCCTGATCTTAGGGCAGGTCCACCATGTATGGTATGTAGTTCCATCTTGGCCACAGCCTCTAAAACATTTGGAGGTTGCTCCCTGGACAAAAGAGGCTAGTCTTACTGGCACCATGTACCATCTTAACAGCACCTTGTAGTTCGCTTCTATTATTGAGGTATTTATAAGAGATTTAGATGCTGCCCCAGCCAGTGTGTGCCATTGTGTCAGGTCGAGGGTTTCCTGGAGATCTCTCTCCCACTGGAGCATGTAATTCAATTTGGTTGAGGCGTTCGTTAGTAGCGTATGTATTATCGATATATGGCCTTTGACTTTGTCATAATCTGTACATAATTGCTCCATTGGGGTCAAGGTCTCCAGGTCACCTCTACGAGCTAGTAATTGTAGAAAGTGGCGATAAATTTCTACTGGTGGCATTTGATATTTCTCGACCATGGTTTGTTGTGTCAGGATTCCTTTGCAGGATATAGGTCCGCTATTCTTAATAAACTTTTATTAGTCCACCATTCAAAGGCTTGCGGAGTGAGGCCCGGGGTAAACGCACTATTATTAAGAATTGGGGCCAACGGGGTATGAGGGGATTTGAGTTTGTGCAGTCTAGTTACCCTATCCCATATCTCCATTGAAAAGGATAATGATGGGCATAAAATTAATTGTCGCTCTCTGCTTGGAAGCCATAGTATGTGGGACACTGGATCAGGTTGACATGAATATGATTCCATGGTCATCCATATCGCTTTTGGAGCCTTAGAATGATATCTAGTCAGCTGGGCCAATTGTGCCGCATACACACGTTCGGACTTTGTCCGCCGGACAATCCACCGGACTTTCCGAGGGGGGACTTGCCCACACACGCCCTGACTTCCTAACGTGTGACTTGCCCACACACACCCGGACACACTCCGGCGGACAATCCGGCAGGAAAAAGTCTGCGGGACTTTTGAAAATGAACGGACTTGCCCACACACGGAGCAGTCCGTTAATTTAGAACGTAACTGCAGGTAGACGGGGCTAGCGAAGGCAGTGAATGCCGCCGCGCTAGCCCCGTCACCTGGCATGGATTTAAAGGGAATCCCCACGCCGAAAAAACGGCGTGGGGGTCCCCCCCAAATCCATCTCAGACCCTTATCCGAGCACGCAGCCCGGCAGGCCAGGAAAGGGGTGGGGACGAGCGAGCGCCCCCCCACTCCTGAGCCGTACCAGGCCGCGAGCCCTCAACATGGGGGGTGCCCTGGGGAAAGGGGGGCCGTGCGGCCCCCCCACCCCAAAGAACCTTGTCCCCATGTTGGCGGCGTGGGGATTCCCTTTAAATCCATGCCAGGTGACGGGGCTAGCGCGGCGGCATTCACTGCCTTCGCTAGCTCCGTCTACCTGAAGTCACATGCTAAATGAACGGACTTTCCAATGAGCGGCAAGTCCGTTCATTTCAAAAGTCCCGCGGACTAGCCTACTAACGGCGGGATTGTCCGCCGGACTGCCAAGTCCAGCGGATAATTTTAAAACAAAACTTAAAACCTAGTCCGCCGAACTTTTGGCGCCAAAAAGTCCGCCGGCGCCCACACACAGGGGATTGTCCGGTGGACTCGAGTCCAGCGGACAATCCCGCGGGATAGTCCCTTCGTGTGTACGCGGCAATAGAAGTACTTCTGCAGATATGGTAATCCAAGCCCCCCACTTTGTTTTGGAGTATACATAGTGCTTTTGTTGACTCTAGGCCTCTTGTCTCCCCATATGTACTGGAGGATCTTTCTTTGCAGCTGTTTTAGGTCATTAGTTGATAATGCTACTGGTAACCTAAAATAATATAGTATCCTTGGCAGTATATTCATTTTTACTGAGTGAAGTCTGCCGAACCACGATGGAGGTTGTATTTGCCATTTCGCCATATCATCTGTTATGCGGCGTACACACGAGCGGACTTTACCGTGGGATTGTCCGCCGGACTGGAGTCCGCCGGACAATCCGCCCGTGTGTGGGCGCCGGCGGACTTTTTCCTGCCAAAAGTCCGGCAGGCTAAGTTTTAAGTTCAGACTTAAAATTGTCTGCTGGACTCGCGAGTTCGGCGGACAATCCCGCGGTCTGTGTGCTAGTCCGCGGGACTTTTGGAAATAAACGGACTTGCCGACACAAGATCAGAAAGTCCGTTCATTTAGAACGTGACTTCAGGTAGACGGGACTAGCGAAGGCAGTGAATGCCGCCGCGCTAGCCCCGTCACCTGGCATGGATCTAAAGGGAATCCCTACGCCGAAAAAACTGCGTGGGGGTCCCCCCAAATCCATCTCAGACCCTTATCCGAGCACGCAGCCCGGCTGGCCAGGAAAGGGGTGGGGCGAGCGAGTGCTCCCCCTCCTGAGCCGTACCAGGCCGCGTGCCCTCAACATGGGGGGTGCCCTGGGGAAAGGGGGGCCGTGCGCCCCCCCCACCCCAAAGCACCTTGTCCCCATGTTGATGAGGACAAGGGCCTCTTCCCGACAATCCTGGCCGTTGGTTGTCGGGGTCTGCGGGCGGGGGCTTATCGGAATCCGGGAGCCCCCTTTAATAAGGGGGCCCCCAGATCCCGGCCCCAAACCCTATGTGAATGAGTATGGGGTACGATATACCCCTACCCATTCACCTAAGGTGTAAAAAAAACAACACACAATTTTTTTTTAATATTTTATTGCACTGTTCCGGGGGTCTTCTTCCGTCTTGGGGGGTCTTTTAGCCGGACTCCTCCGCTCTCTTCTGCTCTTTTACCTAGCTCTTTCACGAGCGGAGGAGCCCGGCTTTCTTCTTCGTCGTCGTCGTTGTTGTCTGGGGGTCTCGTTCCGCCTTCGGGTCTTCCAGGGTCTCTTCTTCTTCTTCCGACTCTTCTTCTTCCGACTCTTCTGACTCTTCTTCTTCTTCTGACTCGTCGCTCTCTCTGGCCGGAATGGCAGAGACGCGCTGTGTTGTGACTTATATAGGAACAAGGAGGCGGGGTCACATGCTCAGAAAGCCAGGCTCCTCCGCTCGTTAAAGAGCTAGGTAAAAGAGCAAAAGAGAGCGGAGGAGTCCGGCGAGAAGACCCCCCAAGACAGAAGAAGACCACCCGGTGCAGTGCAAAAAAATATTTTTAAAAAATTGTGTGTTTTTTTTTATTTACACCTTAGGTGAATGGGTAGGGGTACATCGTTACCGGATTCCGATAAGCCCCCCGCCCGCAGACCCCGACAACCAACGGCCAGGGTTGTCGGGAAGAGGCCCTTGTCCTCATCAACATGGGGACAAGGTGCTTTGGGGTGGGGGGGCCGCACGGCCCCCTTTCCCCAGGGCACCCCCCATGCGGCCTGGTACGGCTCAGGGGGGGGGGGGCGCTCGCCCATCCCCACCCCTTTCCTGGCTGGGCTGCGTGCTCGGATAAGGGTCTGAGATGGTTTTGGAGGGGGACCCCCACGGCGTTTTTTCAGCGTAGGGATTCCCTTTAAATCCATGGCAGGTGACGGGGCTAGCGCGGCGGCATTCACTGCCTTCGCTAGTCCGTCTACCTGCAGTTACGTTCTAAATGAACGGACTTTCCGATCGTGTGTCGACAAGTCCGTTCATTTCCAAAAGTCCCGCGGACTTTTTCCCGCGGATTGTCCGCCGGAAAAAGTCTGGGCGTGTGTGGGCAAGTCCACACGCTCGGAAAGTCCGGCAGACCTCTGCTGGAAAGTCCGGCGGTTTGTCGGAAAGTCTGAGCGTGTGTATGCCGCATTAGTCTTTTAATAAGAGTTGGGTAATTCCTTTTATAAAGCGTATGAATAGATGCGGTCAGGTGTATGCCTAAATATGGGATATCCTTTTGTTCCCACTTAAAGGAGTGTGATTGCTCTAGTGTCTCTTGGGTCGACTTAGGCAGTGAGAGATTTAATGCTCTAGATTTGGCATGGTTTACATACAACCCTGATATTGTTGAGAATGGATTTATAATTGTATATAAGTTGGGGAGTGATGTAATTGGGGACGTCAGTGTCAGTAGCAAGTCATCTGCAAATAGCAGACATTTATGTTCTAGTCCCCCGCACTCTATACCCTTTATGTCGGGACACGATCGAATCTTAATTGCTAATGGTTCAATTGCCAAAGCAAACAGTAGTGGTGATAATGGGCATCCCTGTCTAGTTCCCCTCCTGATTGCCAGGGGTTGGGAAGAGTAACCCTGGACCATCAGGGAAGCCGATGGGGTATCATATAGGGTCTGTAGTAGACCTAGAAAGGACTCGCCAAAACCAAAACGTCCTAGCACTTGAAACAGATAGTCCCAGGAGAGGGAATCAAACGCCTTCTGAATATCTGACGATAGCAACATTCCCTTTCTAGTACCACCCCCGTCCCAATTGGACTGGATTGCCGATATCAATTAATAAATAATTAATCAATTAATAAGCCTACAGGTTTGGTCAGAAGCCTGTCTTTGCGAAACAAATCCTGTCTAGTCAGGGTGTATATATTGTGGGAGAAAAGTATTTAATCTTGTGGCCAGTATCTTAGTCAATAGTTTTAGGTCAGTGTTAATCAGTGAGATCGGGTGGTAGTTCGAACAGTCTGTATGGTCCTTGCCTGGCTTCGGTATAACGTTTATGTAAGCAGTATTTTCATGATCTGGGAGTTTTGTACCTCGTCTTAGATCATTAAAATACGCACAAAGGTGGGGAGTAAGTAAGTGTTGATATTTTTTATAGTACAGCCCTGGGTATCCATCTGGACCGGGTGCTTTAGAGATATGGGTAGTCTTTATAGCTGTCTGTATCTCTAATTCCGTGATTGCTTCGTTCATTAGAGCAGCATGATTTCGGGTTAGTTGGGGCAACTGAATATCTTGAAAAAATGTATTGACTATGGATTGCTCGGGTGGCTTTTGTGAACTATACAGTTTAGTGTAAAATTTGTGAAATTCTTTTATTATAAGTTCTGGGTTTTGCGTGAGATGTCCTGAAGACATCTTCAACTTTGGTAAGGTTGCAGTGTATGGTCTGGGTACCAACTTCCTAGCTAATAAAGTGGTAGTTTTATCTCCCATGGTATAATATTTGTGCTTTGACCAGCTAATACGCTTTTCTGCCTGTGTTGTTAGACTGAGGTTCAATGATAGTCTGGCTTCTTCTATCTTTTTGCTAAAATCTACCCGGGGGTTCCTGTGTTGTTCTGCTAAGAGAACTTCCATATTCTCTTTCAATTTTTTAATTGTAAGATCCCGATTCTTTTTTATTCCGGCTGTGATTTGTATAAGTTTTCCCCGTGTCGTTGCCTTATGGGCCGCCCAGTTAATAACTGGGGAGGTGTGTTGGGATTTATTGTTTCTAAAGTATTCCTGTATTTCCTTTTCTATTTCGGTATAAGTAATGGGGTCTGTGAGTAAACTAGCATTAAGTCACCAAGATGAAGGGGTAGCCTTGGTCCACAAACCTTTAGTAATGAGTTTTATCGGGGAGTGATCAGACCAGGGAGTATTAAGTATTTTGACTGATGTAATAAATGGGAGTAGAGAGGTATGTACTAGTATGTGATCGATTCTGGAATAAGTATGATGTGCCTGTGAGTAGAATGTAAAGTCTCTAACAGTGGGGTTATGTTCTCTCCAGGTATCAATGAGGTCATGATGATGAAAGAGACGGGCAATCTTGCTACTGTCGTTAGGAGGGCGCCGTAGGATCGGTCTGCTGCTGTCGGATTTATCCATGGTTCTGTCTAATGGAATATTGCTGTCCCCTCCCAATATTAATTGTCCTTGGGCCTTAGGCATCAGTATGTCAAACATCTGCTTAAAAAATTTTACTTGTCCTGTGTTTGGGGCATAATACGTGATAAATGAGACCTGTCTATCATGAAGGCGGCCTACAGCCATTAGATATCTACCTGCTTTGTCTTTGATTATTGAGGTGGGGGTAAAGGGGAGTCCGCTTTGAAAAGCAGACTGCCACCCCCCCTTTTTCTGAGGGCCACAGGCTAGAAATGTTTGCGGATATCTTGCATTGAGGTATCTAGGGGCCGAGGCCTTTGTAAAGTGGGTTTCCTGTAATAGCAGGATATCTGCTTTTTGTCTATGGTAAAATTGGTATGCCTTCATCCTTTTGGTGGGGGAATTGAACCCATGTACGTTGTGTGTTATAACCGAGTAATCAGTGGAGTATCTATTGGCCATCGTGGTAGGGCAGAGCACTCTTACCTTGTATCAGTAGATACTCAGGCGGGGTTAATATAGTTGTGGTTGGCCATTCGTCTTCCTGTTTGAGCTTCACTCTGTGGGTACGACTTCGGACCAGAGCTCGTCGGGAGGGGTATAGAAGGGTAGAAAAAGGGAAAGTAAGAAAGCATAGTAAATAACATAAATAACTCAACAGCCTTGGGCTGTACCATTCAAACCAAGTAAGTTTGCTTAAAACATCAAGTAACTGGGGGTAATCCCCCTCCGGGCTTAAAGTCCGGGATAGTTGTTGCAAGCGTATCATCCTCTTTGGAGGACCGATATTCCTGCAAGTGTGCGGCATGTATTACTGCTCCGGCCCACTCAAAGTAAAGCCTCTGTAAAAAAAAAAAAAAAAAAAAAGACACCCTGCAAGGCAAAGGCATAATGAGCTAGTATGCATAGCATACTAGCTCATTATAAAAAAACTTACCTGAAAACGAAGCCCCCAAAGCGGTCCTTATCTTCAATCTTCTTCACCGCCATGCAGGGCCGGAGTGACTACCGGGTCTCACCGCTCCAGCGCTATCATTCGCTGGAGCGGCGATGACGTCACTCCCACGCATGCGCACGAGATCGGCATATTGCCGTGAGAGCGGCATACCCCGTAGACAGCGATGCCTTTTCATCGCTAAATATCTCCTAAACCATGTAGGTTTAGGAGATATTTATTGGACCTACAGGTAAGCCTTAATCTAGGCTTACCTGTAGGCCAAAGTCATGTGGAAGGGTTTACTTCCACTTTAACTAAGCCTATAATCAGACTAACATGTCATATACATAGTATTAATAGTTAAAACCCCTGTTTGAACAAAACAGTATATTATGAACTTAGCATTTGGTCAGGCCCCCACTTTGTTGTGGCCCCGGGGCAGGCAGGGTCCCCATCGGTTACTCCTGCCCCGGGGACACAACTCTCAGGAGACGAACCCGTCTCCAATGGTGGGGCCTTTCCCTGTCATTCAATAACAGATTATAGTCTATTCACTGAGCATGGTTAGCTTGCGTTTCAGAAAAGTTTCAGTGCTCAATCAAAATTTGGGTTAAAAATTAAAAATAAATAAAAGAAAGCAAAAAGAAAAAGTTGGAACACATGTAACACATGTAACATTGTGGGCGGTCAAAGTTCGGCCATCAAAAAAAATAAATAAAAAATAGGGACAGTTCGTGGCATGCAGTTGTGAGGGCTATGTAGTCAGTAATATAGGCTCATTCCCCTGTAATGTGACCCTCCTGGTCACTAGAGGAGTCATTAGCAAAATCAGTTAGGGTTCCTCTTCTTCATCAGGACTTCTGCCTGAGCTCCGAGGGATTTATGATTCCTAGAAGAATTTTCAGGTATTGCGTTGCGATTTTCTGGATTGCGATTGCTTGGGTTCTTGCCATAATGGTGAAAGAGGTCGGTGGTCAGCACGTCGAGGGGACGATTCTGGAGAGTCATGGGTAAGTATTCCTAATTCACTCAGGAGGTCCTCGCCTGCTTGAAATGTTGAAAAGGAGTGAGATCGTCCCTTGAAGGTAAAGGATAGTTTAAAGGGGAATGCCCATCTATATTTTATCTGTTTATTCGCCAGTTGTTGCAAAAGGGGTCTCAGTGTCCTGCGTTTCTGTATAGTCGATGGTGCCAGGTCTGTGAATAGCTGTATGCCTGTGCCCTGTATTGTCAGGTCTTTCCTATTGTGTGCTGCAAACATCATCTTCTCCTTTACACCATAGTAATGTGGTTTAGCTATTACATCACGCGGCAGGCCATCAGATCTCGGGGCTGTTAAGGCTCTATGTATACGATCAATCTCCAAGTGATGGGGTGGTATGTCTGGAATCAACTCTGTCATAAGTTCTCACATGACCTCTTCTAGGTCAGTGAGGGTTTCTGGCAGGCCCCGTATCCGTATATTATAACGGCGATAGCGATTTTCCAAATCTTCTATTTTTGTATAGGCCTCTTCCAATCTGTCCTGGAGGTCTGTGATCATGTTAGCATTCTGATTGATCTTTTTAACAGTATTGTCCAACTTAGTTTCCACATGGTCAAAACGTTCCCCAAAGCTATGCATGTCCCTCTTTAGATCTGTGGTGATAAGGGTGCAGGCCTTAGAGAGCTCTTGTTGAAGCAGTGTGGAAAAGCGTGCTAGCAGCAGTGCATCTGGGGATTAGTGTATTTGCTGGGCTTGTGGAGGTGCCGCTACATTCTGGCTTGTCTGGCTAAACAGGGCCTCTGCTATTTCAGCCATGTTCCCATCCATAGAGGATCTAGGGGAGTCAACTAGTTCCTGTGATACTATGTAGCTGCCCGGGGATAAGGGCTGTAAATGTGACTCACCCCTCCGATCGGTCTCAAGATCAGCTGACAATTGGGACGAAAAGGGGTCCCTTGACTTTGTGGGGAGTCCCGTTTTGTTCAATTGGTGTGGCATCTGGTCTTTTTTAGAGGCCGTGCTGCCTCGTGTGTCGGGCCGTCACGGCGCCATTTTGGAATGCGGCCTAGTATCTGCGGAGGGTCTCGGACCTCCGTTCGCTTTTGGCTGCTTCCTCTGCCCCTTTTTAGGTTGACCTTGCGACCTTCTGTTCATTCCCCTCCGGGGAGACAGATCGATGTGTGCAGTCGTCCGTGGCTCTGCAGTCTAGCTGGATATTAGCTGTTAGGGCCGGAGCGTGCGGAGCTCAGCTAGAACGCTTCCACCTCTGAGATCCTGCGCATGCGCACTTGTAGAAATAATAAATAAATTTTTAATCTATACCTGTGTTATGCCTATAAAGTCCATCATCTGCAAACCTATTCTTTAAAATCAAAGTTATGGGGACGTAGCATTATATACTCAATTCTTGTATCCACAGTACCACTCTGTGGTGATACGATCCCCAATCATTCCCAGCTGTATGATGCCCCATGTGTCTGAATATAATTAAGAAGAGGCTTCACCACTCTCCAGTCTCCACATAGTGAGTGTGGTCTTGGACACGTCAGGTAAAATGTGATCTATACTCCATCCAAATCTGTTGATCCCATCAGCCAGGCTCGCCATATAATATCCTTTTTCACACAGAAATACTGAACCCTGCACAACACATGTGGACAGAAACCTGAGAAATTCCTAGGGCCAGTTACTCTATGCACCCTATCCAGTTTAATAGGGTTATCCAAGGGCTTTTCCAGTACTTTGTTCAAGATTGTTACAACCGTTGCATGGAGGTCAGAGCCAGTAATAGTCTCCGGGATAACACGCAGTCTAATATTATTTTGTGTTTTTCTGCATCCTCCATCCTCAACAGCATAGATATCAAAGCTTGATGATATTAAACATGTACTTTCTCCACCATATCCAGCCATGTAGAGAGCTGTGCTGTAGTAAATGAAAGATGTTCCACTGTAACCGATATACCTGACACCTTCTGTTTAATTTTGTCTCCATCCTGAATGCTTCCTTTATCTATGTTGCCCATAAACTTATGTCATCCTTAGTAGGAAGGGACTTTAGGATACACTGCAATTCATGGACAGACACTTCAGATGTAGTGTCTGTATGCTGTAAGCCGGCCGATGCGAAATGTAGAGAGACAGATGGCTATGTAAGGCCTCATGCACACGAGACGCTGTTAAACGCGCGTTCAGAGGCAGTTGGACACTTTTTTCAACTGCACCTGATTGCATGCAATGTTATCCTATGTTTCCATGTACACAGTCTTGTTTTTTCCCGTTTTTAAGCAGTTGCGTTTAACCTCGTTTTTCCAGAAGCAAAAAAATGTGTTTAGACACTTTGCTTTTCCACGTTTCAGATGCAAAATGCAGCTAAAACGCGGCACCTGCGTTTAGTCGCGTTTGCGTTTATAAGCCTTTTTAAAAAAGGAACCCAATTTTTTGGACCAGAAAACTCAAGAAATATGGTGGTTAACCATAAAATATACTAGAAAAATTGGTTTAAAATGTCGTAATTAGTTTAGATCATAGAGCATATATACTCACTAATGCATACATGTTTGTGAAATGCATACATGTTTGTGAAGTATCCAACGGACATTCGCTGTGCCATCAACGGATGGGTCCAATAGCGACGAGCTCTGACTCTGGACCTCTCATGCAAATTTGTGACGACGTTGCTGCCTCATCAAGAGCAACATCAGGAGCATTTCCTGACATATATTCAATATGGGATCCATTTCCAAAAAAAAAAAAAAAACACAGAAAGAGAGGCAAATGCAAGTGTACAACTGCTCTCTCTGCTGCTGCTGCTCACTCTGATCAAAATGGCAGAAATAGTTAATAATACATGCTTTCTGAGCTTGGGGAGGGTCTATATGATGTTATCTTTACAAATGCTTATAGACGCAAACGCAGCGGCATGAAAACACAGCAAAACGCGCCTTTTTAAAAGCAGGTTTCTGTTTTTTAAAACATGCGTTCAGCAGAGTTTGCATCTGCGTCTCGTGTGCATGGGGCCTAAGGGTGGGAGCAGGAGAGAGGGATTGCTGCTCTAGATGCTCTACACTCAATGGACTTTTCAGCATAGAGGCTGCATTGTCTTTCTTCGCCGCCACCTTAGGAGCCCTTTTAGCTGGTGCCATACCTGCAGAGGTAGTAGCAGGTACAGCGGGCAAGCTGGTTATAAAGTATCCCCTCAGGTCCTGCTGAAATGGAGGGCCAGTAAGGACTTTTGATTTTCTCTGCGTGGGCACAAAGATGTCTCCCCTGCATGCCTCGCTAATAGCGCTGGTTGTGGATCAGCTCAATCAGCATTGAGCACAGCTCACCTGTGTCTGCATGGCTCCATGGCCCGGACACAACCCCCCCCCCCCCCCCCCCCCCCATCATATTTTCTTTTTTTTCAATTTATTATTTTTTATTTATTCTTACTTTTTTTTTAACACACTGTGACCAAAGCAATACAGTGTTACCATAGTAACACTGAACTACTTACTCTAGGTTAGTGATCAGGATTTTTTTTTTTTTTTTTTTTAGACATTATGATTGTTTATACCAGTGAAGTTTACTGGTATAAGCAACCATTTCTACAGAATGAAACTAATCCAGTTTCTTTTTTGTTGTGATTAGCTGTGATTGGCCACAGCTAATCACATGGTACAGATGGCCTGAGATTGGCCCTGTCTGTACCATGTGATTACTATGACCAATCACAGCTAGCAACACAATTGTACACAATGGATGGCATGAAAGAAAGCCATCCATTGTTTACAATTGTCATGTGATCTGCTGTGATAGGTTACAGCAATCACATGGTACCAGCAGCGGGCCAGTACACTGATCAGTAATCGACTGTGTCCGGTGGACACAGCCAGCAGCAGATTGCCCCGCAGCACAGCCAGAGGGCTGTATGCGAGGCGCATTTTTGAGGGTGGTATATGACATCCATCCGGATTGATGAAAGTCTCGTCTGTCCGTCATTTTCCTATAGGCCTAGTGAGAAGTCGTTAGTGTGCCATGGAATGTCTGAATGAATAATTTATTCAGCCATATCGATCATTTAATTGATCAATGAACAATGGTGCCTCCAATACAATAATCATTTATATAAAAAAAAAGAAAGAATTAAGATGACTAATTCATTAAGTGTTCTTGCATAGCAAGATCACTTATTGTTATCTCACATATATATTATTATTATTCTTATAGCCAAATTTACCACCCTAACTCCTCCCACAGTTTTTACGCTACATATACCGAATATATACCAAAACGTGCGGATTGTTCCCGAATGGTGTGCTATTACTTTGTGGAACGTTTCGCCGAACGTTTCACGAAATATCGTCATTTTTGCGGCGAAATTTGTCCCATAGGAATGAATGGAGAAATGTTCAAAACTAGAGTGGGAGGTGACAAAAGCTCTGAGGGGAATTTTAGCTCCTCCCACACAGCTTTGAGGGGGGTTATAGGTAGTCCCACACAGCTGAGGGGGTTATAGGTAGTCCCACACAGCTGAGGGGGGTTATAGGTAGTCCCACACAGCTGAGGGGGGTTATAGGTAGTCCACACAGCTCTGAGGGGAATTATAGGTAGTCCCACACAGCTGAGGAGAATTATAGGTAGTCCCACACAGATCTGAGGGGAATTATAGCTTCTCCCACACAGCTCTGAGGTGAATTATAGGTAGTCCCACACAGCTTTGAGGGGAATTATGAAATTTGAAAAAATAATAATAATTTTAGAAAAAAAGGAAATTATGAAATTTGAAAAAAATATGAAAATTAGGAAATTTGAAAAAAAAATGAAAAATAGGAAATTTTGAAAAAAAATAATTTTGAAAAATGTATTTTTAGAAAAAATTGAATAAACATCTAAAAAATCATTTAAAAAAAAAATCATGAAAAAAAAAAATAATTATTTTTGAAAAAAATAAATAAATGTTTAGTTACTCAAGCCACTCCACCCAGTTTCTCCGCCCACTCCAGTAGGTGGAGGCAAGAACACGTCACACAATTTCCCCAGAAATTGTATTTTTTCTAGTTATTATTAAGTGTTCTTGCATAGCAAGATCACTTATTGTTATCTCACATATATATTATTATTATTATTATTCTTATTATAGCCAAATTTTGCACGCTAACTCCTCCCACAGTTTTTATGCTACATATACCGAATATATACCAAAACGTGCGGATTGTTCCCGAATGGTGTGCTATTACTTTGTGGAACGTTTTTCCGAATGGTTCACGAAATATCGTCATTTTTGCGGCAAAATTTGTCCCATAGGAATGAATGGAGAAATGTTCAAAACTAGTGGGAGGTGACAAAAGCTCTGAGGGGAATTATAGCTCCTCCCACATAGCTCTGAGGGCAATTATAGGTAGTCTTCGTCGTTTCGCCGAATGGTTTACGAAATATCGTCATTTTTGCGGCAAAATTTGTCCCATAGGAATGAATGGAGAAATGTTCAAAACTAGTGGGAGGTGACAAAAGCTCTGAGGGGAATTATAGCTCCTCCCACATAGCTCTGAGGGCAATTATAGGTAGTCTTCGTCGTTTCGCCGAATGGTTTACGAAATATCGTCATTTTTGCGGCGAAATTTGTCCCATAGGAATGAATGGAGAAATGATCAAAACTAGAGTGGGAGGTGACAAAAGCTCAGAGGGGAATTATAGGTAGTCCCACACAGCTGAGGGGAATTATAGGTAGTCCCACACAGCTCTGAGGGGGATTATAGGTAGTCCCACACAGCTCTGAGGGGAATTATAGGTAGTCCCACACAGCTCTGAGGGGGATTATAGGTAGTCCCACACAGCTCTGAGGGGAATTATAGGTAGTCCCACACAGCTCTGAGGGGGATTATAGGTAGTCCCACACAGCTCTGACTGGGATTATAGGTAGTCCCACACAGCTCTGAGGGGGATTGTAGGTAGTCCCACACAGCTCTGAGGGGGATTATAGTTAGTCCCACACAGCTCTGAGGGGAATTATGAAATTTCAAAAAAAAAAATAATTAAAAAAAAATAATAATAATAAAAAAAATAAAAAAAAAATAATTTTAGAAAAAAAAATGAAAATTAGGAAATTTGAAAAAAATTCTTTTAATAATTTTAGAAAAAATATATAATTTAAAAAAAAAATAATAATAATTTAAAAAAATCATTAAAAAAAAAATAATTTTTGAAAAAATTTTTTATAAAAAAAAAAAAAAACAATCATTTTAGAAAAAAAATGAAAATTTAGGAAATTTGAAGAAAAAAAAATTTTTAGAAAAAAAAAAATCATTTAAAAAAATAATAATAATAATTAAAAAAAAATTATTTTTTGAAAAAAAAAAATATTTTTGAAAAAAAAAAACATTTTATATAAAAAAAAATCAATCATTTTAGAAAAAAAATGAAAATTAGGAAATTTGAAAAAAAAAATGTGAAAATTTTTTTGAAAAAAATAATTTTGAAAAATTTATTTTTAGAAAAAATTGAATAAAAATCTAAAAAATCATTTAAAAAAAATCATTAAAAAAAAAAAAAAAAATTTTTGAAAAAAAAAAAATAAATGTTTAGTTACTCAAGCCACTCCACCCAGTTTCTCCACCCACTCCAGTAGGTGGAGGCAAGAACACGTCACACAATTTCCCCAGAAATTGTATTTTTTCTAGTTATTATTCTTATTATAGCCAAATTTACCACCCTAACTCCTCCCACAGTTTTTACGCTACATATACCGAATATATACCAAAACAAGCGGATTGTTCCCGAATGGTGTGCTATTACTTTGTGGAACGTTTTTGCGAATGGTTTACGAAATATCGTAATTTTTGCGGCGAAATTTGTCCCATAGGAATGAATGGAGAAATGTTCAAAACTAGAGTGGGAGGTGACAAAAGCTCTGAGGGAAATTATAGCTCCTCCCATACAGCTCTGAGGGGAATTATAGGTAGTCCCACACAGCTCTGAGGGGGATTATAGGTAGTCCCACACAGCTGAGGGGAATTAAAGGTAGTCCCACACAGCCCTGAAGGGAATTATAGGTAGTCCCACACAGCTCTGAGGGAGATTATAAGTAGTCCCACACAGCTCTGAGGGGAATTATAGGTAGTCCCACACAGCTGAGGGGGATTATAAGTAGTCCCACACAGCTCTGAGGAGAATTATAGGTAGTCCCACACAGCTCTGAGGGGAATTATAGCTCCTCCAACACAGCTCTGAGGGGAATTATAGGTAGTCCCACACAGCCCTGAAGGGAATTATAGGTAGTCCCACACAGCTCTGAGGGGGATTATAAGTAGTCCCACACAGCTCTGAGGGGAATAATAGGTAGTCCCACACAGCTCTGAGGGGGGTTATAGGTAGTCCCACACATCTCTGAGGGGGATTATAGGTAGTCCCAAACAGCTCTGAGGGGAATTATAGCTCCTCCCACACAGCTCTGAGGAGAATTATAGGTAGTCCCACACAGCTCTGAGGGGAATTATAGCTCCTCCCACGCAGCTCTGAGGGGAATTATAGGTAGTCCCACACAGCTCTGAGGGGAATTATAGGTAGTCCCACACAGCTCTGAGGGGAATTACAGGTAGTCCCACACAGCTCTGAGGGGAATTATAGGTAGTCCCACACAGCTCTGAGGGGGATTATAGGTAGTCCCACACAGCTCTGAGGGGAATTACAGGTAGTCCCACACAGCTCTGAGGGGAATTATAGGTAGTCCCACACAGCTCTGAGGGGGATTATAGGTAGTCCCACACAGCTCTGAGGGGGATTTTAGGTTGACCCACACAGCTCTGCGGGGATTATAGGTAGTCCCACACAGCTCTGAGGGGAATTATGAAATTATGAAATTTGAAAAAAAAAAAATATATAATAATAAAAAAATAAAAAAAATTTAGAAAAAAAAATGAAAATTAGGAAATTTGAAAAAAATATCTTTTTTGAAAAAAAATTTTTTTATAAAAATAATAATTAAAAAAATAATAATTAAAAAAAAATAATTTTTGAAAAAAAAATTATAAAAATAATTTTTGAAAAAAAAATTATAAAAAAAAATAATAATTTTTGAAAAAAAAAAATAATTTTTGGAAAAAAAAATAATTGTTTGAAAAAAAAAAATATCATTAAAAAAAAAAAAAAAAATAATAATTCAAAAAAAATCATTAAAAAAATTATTTTTTGAAAAAAAAATGAAAATTAGGAAATTTGAAAAAAATAATCTTTTTTGAAAAAAAAAAAATTTTGAAAAATATTTTTTTTTAGAAATAATAAATAAAAATCAAAAAAAAATCATTAAAAAAAAAATCACTAAAAAAATAAATAATGATCGGCCAAAACATTATGACCCCCATGATCGGCCAAAACATTATGACCCCCCCATGATCGGCCAAAACATTATGACCCCCCCCATGATCGGCCAAAACATTATGACCCCCCATGATCGGCCAAAACATTATGACCCCCCCAGTAGGTGGAGGCAAGAACACGTCACACAATTTCCCCAGAAATTTTAGATTTTCTAGTTCTTATTCTTATTATAGCCAAATTTACCACCCTAACTCCTCCCACAGTTTTTACACTACATAGACAAGTAATATACCAAAACGTGTGGATTGTTCCCGAATGGTGTGCTATTTCTTTGTGGAACGTTTCGCCGAACGGTTCACGAAATATCGTCTTTTTTGCGGGGAAATTTGTCCCATAGGAATGAATGGAGAAATGTTCAAAACTAGAGTGGGAGGTGACAAAAGCTCTGAGGGGGAATTATAGGTAGTCCCACACAGCTCTGAGGGGAATTATAGGTAGTCCCACACAGCTCTGAGGGGAATTATAGGTAGTCCCACACAGCTCTGAGGGGAATTATAGCTAAGTAAGAAAAAAAAAAATAATAATAATAATAAAAAAAATAAAAATAAAATTATTTTAGAAAAAAAATGAAAATTAGTAAATTTAAAAAAAAAATTTTTTTGAAAAAAATATTTTTTTAGAAAAGTATATACCGAATATATACCAAAACAAGCGGATTGTTCCCGAATGGTGTGCTATTACTTTGTGGAACGTTTTTGCGAATGGTTTACGAAATATCGTAATTTTTGCGGCGAAATTTGTCCCATAGGAATGAATGGAGAAATGTTCAAAACTAGAGTGGGAGGTGACAAAAGCTCTGAGGGGAATTATAGGTAGTCCCACACAGCTCTGAGGGGGATTATAGGTAGTCCCACACAGCTGAGGGGAATTAAAGGTAGTCCCACACAGCCCTGAAGGGAATTATAGGTAGTCCCACACAGCTCTGAGGGAGATTATAAGTAGTCCCACACAGCTCTGAGGGGAATTATAGGTAGTCCCACACAGCTGAGGGGGATTATAAGTAGTCCCACACAGCTCTGAGGAGAATTATAGGTAGTCCCACACAGCTCTGAGGGGAATTATAGCTCCTCCAACACAGCTCTGAGGGGAATTATAGGTAGTCCCACACAGCCCTGAAGGGAATTATAGGTAGTCCCACACAGCTCTGAGGGGGATTATAAGTAGTCCCACACAGCTCTGAGGGGAATAATAGGTAGTCCCACACAGCTCTGAGGGGGATTATAGGTAGTCCCACACATCTCTGAGGGGGATTATAGGTAGTCCCAAACAGCTCTGAGGGGAATTATAGCTCCTCCCACACAGCTCTGAGGAGAATTATAGGTAGTCCCACACAGCTCTGAGGGGAATTATAGCTCCTCCCACGCAGCTCTGAGGGGAATTATAGGTAGTCCCACACAGCTCTGAGGGGAATTACAGGTAGTCCCACACAGCTCTGAGGGGAATTATAGGTAGTCCCACACAGCTCTGAGGGGGATTATAGGTAGTCCCACACAGCTCTGAGGGGAATTACAGGTAGTCCCACACAGCTCTGAGGGGAATTATAGGTAGTCCCACACAGCTCTGAGGGGGATTATAGGTAGTCCCACACAGCTCTGAGGGGATTAGCGGTAGTCCCACACAGCTCTGAGGGGGATTTTAGGTTGTCCCACACAGCTCTGAGGGGATTATAGGTAGTCCCACACAGCTCTGAGGGGAATTATGAAATTATGAAATTTGAAAAAAAAAATATATAATAATAAAAAAATAAAAAAAATTTAGAAAAAAAAATGAAAATTAGGAAATTTGAAAAAAAATATCTTTTTTGAAAATTTTTTTTTTATAAAAATAATAATTAAAAAAAATAATTAAAAAAATAATTTTTGAAAAAAAAAAAATTTTTTTGAAAAAAAAATTTTTTGAAAAAAAAAATAATTTTTGAAAAAAAAATAATTTTTGAAAAAAAAAATAATTTTTGGAAAAAAAAAAATAATTTTTTGAAAAAAAAATATCATTAAAAAAAAAAAATAATAATTCAAAAAAAATCATTAAAAAAATTATTTTTGAAAAAAAAATGAAAATTAGGAAATTTGAAAAAAATAATCTTTTTTGAAAAAAAAAAAATTTTGAAAAATATTTTTTTTTTAGAAATAATAAATAAAAATCAAAAAAAAATCATTAAAAAAAAAAATCACTAAAAAAATAAATAATGATCGGCCAAAACATTATGACCCCCATGATCGGCCAAAACATTATGACCCCCCCATGATCGGCCAAAACATTATGACCCCCCCATGATCGGCCAAAACATTATGACCCCCCATGATCGGCCAAAACATTATGACCCCCCCAGTAGGTGGAGGCAAGAACACGTCACACAATTTCCCCAGAAATTTTAGATTTTCTAGTTCTTATTCTTATTATAGCCAAATTTACCACCCTAACTCCTCCCACAGTTTTTACACTACATAGACAAGTAATATACCAAAACGTGTGGATTGTTCCCGAATGGTGTGCTATTTCTTTGTGGAACGTTTCGCCGAACGGTTCACGAAATAACGTCTTTTTTGCGGGGAAATTTGTCCCATAGGAATGAATGGAGAAATGTTCAAAACTAGAGTGGGAGGTGACAAAAGCTCTGAGGGGAATTATAGGTAGTCCCACACAGCTCTGAGGGGAATTATAGGTAGTCCCACACAGCTCTGAGGGGAATTATAGGTAGTCCCACACAGCTCTGAGGGGAATTATAGCTAAGTAAGAAAAAAAAAAAAATAATAATAATAATAAAAATAAAATTATTTTAGAAAAAAAATGAAAATTAGTAAATTTAAAAAAAAAAATTTTTTGAAAAAAAAATATTTTTTTAGAAAAAAAATATTTTTTTAGAAAAAAAATATCATTTAAAAAAAAAAAATAATTAAAAAAAATCATTAAAAAAAAAACATTTTTGAAAAAAAAAAAAATAATAATTTTAGAAAAAAAAATTAGGAAATTTGAAAAAAAATTATATTCTTTGAAAAAAATAATTTTTTGAAAAATATTATTTTTTCAAAAAAAAATTTTCTTTTAAAAAATAATAATAATAATAATTCAAAAAAAATAATAAAAAAAATGTTTTTTTTTATAAAAAAAAATCAGTCATTTTAGAAAAAAAAATGAAAAATTAGGAAATTTGAAAAAAAATATCTTTTTGGAAAATAAAATAATTTTTGAGAAAAAAAAATAATAATTTTTGAAAACAATTTTTTTTAGAAATAATTAAATAAAAATTAAAAAAAAACATTTAAAAAAAAAAAAAATTTTGAAAAATGTATTTTTAGAAAAAATTGAATAAAAATCTAAAAAATCATTTTAAAAAAAATCATTAAAAAAAATTATTATTTTTGAAGAAAATAAATAAATGTTTTGTTACTCAAGCCACTCCACCCAGTTTCTCCGCCCACTCCAGTAGGTGGAGGCAAGAACACGTCACACAATTTCCCCAGAAATTGTATTTTTTCTAGTTAAGTGTTCTTGCATAGCAAGATCACTTATTGTTATCTCACATATATATTATTATTATTAAGTGTTCTTGCATAGCAAGATCACTTATTGTTATCTCACATATATATTATTATTATTATTATTATTATTCTTATAGCCAAATTTTGCACGCTAACTCCTCCCACAGTTTTTATGCTACATATACCGAATATATACCAAAACGTGCGGATTGTTCCCGAATGGTGTGCTATTACTTTGTGGAACGTTTTTCCGAATGGTTCACGAAATATCGTCATTTTTGTGGCGAAATTTGTCCCATAGGAATGAATGGAGAAATGTTCAAAACTAGAGTGGGAGGTGACAAAAGCTCTGAGGGGAATTATAGCTCCTCCCACACAGCCCTGAGGGGATTATAGGTAGTCCCACACAGCTCTGAGGGGGATTATAGGTAGTCCCACACAGCTCTGACTGGGATTATAGGTAGTCCCACACAGCTCTGAGGGGGATTGTAGGTAGTCCCACACAGCTCTGAGGGGGATTATAGGTAGTCCCACACATCTGAGGTGGATTATAGGTAGTCCCACACAGCTCTGAGGGGGATTATAGGTAGTCCCACACAGCTCTGAGGGGGATTATAGTTAGTCCCACACAGCTCTGAGGGGAATTACAGGTAGTCCCACACAGCTCTGAGGGGAATTATAGGTAGTCCCACACAGCTCTGAGGGGATTATAGGTAGTCCCACACAGCTCTGAGGGGATTATAGGTAGTCCCACACAGCTCTGAGGGGAATTATAGCTAAGTAAGAAAAAAAAAAATAATAATAATAATAAAAAAATAAAAATAAAATTATTTTAGAAAAAAAATGAAAATTAGTAAATTTAAAAAAAAATTTTTTTTGAAAAAAAATTTTTTTTAGAAAAAAAATATCATTTAAAAAAAAAAAATAATTAAAAAAAAATCATTAAAAAAAACATTTTTGAAAAAAAATATTTATAAAAAAAAAAATAATAATTTTAGAAAAAAAAATTAGGAAATTTGAAAAAAAATAATATTCTTTGAAAAAAATAATTTTTTGAAAAATATTATTTTCAAAAAAAAATTTTCTTTTAAAAAATAATAATAATAATAATTCAAAAAAATAATAAAAAATGTTTTTTTTATAAAAAAAAAATCAGTCATTTTAGAAAAAAAAATGAAAATTAGGAAATTTGAAAAAAAAAATAATAATTTTTGAAAAAATTTTTTTTAGAAATAATTAAATAAGAATTAAAAAAAAACATTTAAAAAAAAATCATTAAAAAAATAAATAGTCATTTTTTGAAAAAAATAAATAAAAGTTTAGTTACTCAAGCCACTCCATCCAGTTACCCCGCCCACTCCAGTAGGTGGAGGCAAGAACACGTCACACAATTTCCCCAGAAATTGTATCTTTTCTAGTTATTATTATTATTCTTATTATAGCCAAATTTACCACCCTAACTCCTCCCACAGTTTTTACGCTACATATACCGAATATATACCAAAACGTGCGGATTGTTCCCGAATGGTGTGCTATTACTTTGTGGAACGTTTCGCCAAATGGTTCGCGAAATATCGTCATTTTTGCGGCGAAATTTGTCCCATAGGAATGAATGGAGAAATTATCAAAACTAGAGTGGGAGGTGACAAAAGCTCAGATGGGAATTATAGGTAGGGGGATTATAGGTAGTCCCACACAGCTCTGAGGGGAATTATAGGTAGTCCCACACAGCTCTGAGGGGAATTATAGGTAGTCCCACACATCTCTGAGAGGAATTATAGGTAGTCCCACACATCTCTGAGGGAATTATAGGTAGTCCCACACATCTCTGAGGGAGATTATAGGTAGTCCCACACATCTCTGAGGGAGATTATAGGTAGTCCCACACAGCTCTGAGGGGAATTATAGGTAGTCCCACACAGCTCTGAGGGGAATTATAGGTAGTCCCACACATCTCTGAGGGGAATTATAGCTCTTCCAACACAGCTCTGAGGGGGATTATAGGTAGTCCCACACAGCTCTGAGGGGGGTTATAGGTAGTCCCACACAGCTCTGAGAGGGGTTATAGGTAGTCCCACACAGCTCTGAGGGGAATTATAGGTAGTCCAACACAGCTCTGAGGGGAATTATAGGTAGTCCAACACAGCTCTGAGGGGGATTATAGGTAGTCCTACACAACTCTGAGGGGAATTATAACTAGTCCCACACAGCTCTGAGGGGAATTATGAAATTTGAAAAGAAAAAAAAAAAAAATAATAATAATAAAAAAAAAAATTTAGAAAAAAAAATGAAAATTAGGAAATTTAAAAAAAAAAAAATATTTTTTGAAAAAAAAATTATTTTAGAAAAAAAAATCATTAAAAAAAAAAAATAAAAAAACATTTTTGAAAAAAAAAATAATGTATAAAAAAAAAATAATTTTAGAAAAAAAAATGAGGAAATTTGAAAAAAAATAATATTCTTTGAAAAAAAAATTTTTTTGAAAAATATTATTTTCAAAAAAATTTTTTTTCTTTTAAAAAAAATAATAATAATAATTCAAAAAAATAATTTAAATTTTTTTTTTTTTTATAAAAAAAAAAAAAATCAATCATTTTAGAAAAAAAAAAAATGAAAATTAGGAAATTCGAAAAAAAAAAAATAATTTTTGAAAAATATTTTTTTTTTAGAAATAATTAAATAAAAATAAAAAAAAACATTTAAAAAAAGCATTAAAAAAATAAATAAGCATTTTTTAAAAATATAAAAATAAAAAAGTTTAGTTACTCAAGCCACTCCACCCAGTTACTCCGCCCACTCCAGTAGGTGGAGGCAAGAACACGTCACACAATTTCCCCAGAAATTGTATCTTTTCTAGTTATTAAGTGTTCTTGCATAGCAAGATCACTTATTGTTATCTCACATATATATTATTAAGTGTTCTTGCATAGCAAGATCACTTATTGTTATCTCACATATATATTATTATTCTTATTCTAGCCAAATTTACCACCCTAACTCCTCCAACAGTTTTTACGCTACATATACCGAATATATACCAAAACGTGCGGATTGTTCCCGAATGGTGTGCTATTACTTTGTGGAACGTTTCGCCAAATTGTTCACGAAATATCGTAATTTTTGCGGCGAAATTTGTCCCATAGGAATGAATGGAGAAATGATCAAAACTAGAGTGGGAGGTGACAAAAGCTCTAAGGGGAATTATAGGTAGTCCCACACAGCTCTGAGGGGGATTATAGGTAGTCCCACAAAGCTCTGAGGGGGATTATAGGTAGTCCCACACAGTTCTGAGGGGAATTATAGGTAGTCCCACACAGCTCTGAGGGGAATTATAGGTAGTCCCACACAGCTCTGAGGGGAATTATAGGTAGTCCCACACAGCTCTGAGGAGAATTATAGGTAGTCCCACACAGTTCTGAGGGGGATTATAGGTAGTCCCAAAAAGCTCTGAGGGGGATTATAGGTAGTCCATGGGGATTATAGGTAGTCCCACACAGCTCTGAGGGGGATTATAGGTAGTCCAGGGGGATTTTAGGTAGTCCCACACAGCTCTGAGGAGAATTATAGGTAGTCCCACACAGTTCTGAGGGGGATTATAGGTAGTCCCAAAAAGCTCTGAGGGGGATTCTAGGTAGTCCCAAAAAGCTCTGAGGGGGATTATAGGTAGTCCATGGGGATTATAGGTAGTCCCACACAGCTCTGAGGGGATTATAGGTAGTCCCACACAGCTCTGAGGGGGATTATAGGTAGTCCCACACAGCTCTGAGGGGGGTTATAGGTAGTCCCACACAGCTCTGAGGGGGATTCTAGGTAGTCCCAAAAAGCTCTGAGGGGGATTCTAGGTAGTCCCAAAAAGCTCTGAGGGGGATTCTAGGTAGTCCCAAAAAGCTCTGAGGGGGATTATAGGTAGTCCATGGGGATTATAGGTAGTCCCACACAGCTCTGAGGGGGATTATAGGTAGTCCCACACAGCTCTGAGGGGAATTATAGGTAGTCCCACACAGCTCTGAGTGGGATAATAGGTAGTCCAGGGGGATTATAGGTAGTCCCACACAGCTCTGAGGGGTTTTATAACTAGTCCCACACAGCTCTGAGGGGGATTATAGGTAGTCCCACACAGCTCTGAGGGGGATTATAGGTAGTCCCACAAAGCTCTGAGGGGGATTATAGGTAGTCCAGGGGGATTATAGGTAGTCCCACACAGCTCTGATGGGAATTATAGGTAGTCCCACACAGCTCTGAGGGGGATTATAGGTAGCCCCACACAGCTCTGAGGGGGATTATAGGTAGTCCCACAAAGCTCTGAGGGGAATTATAGGTAGTCCCACACAGCTCTGAGGGGGATTATAGGTAGTCCCACACAGCTCTGAGGGGGATTATAGGTAGTCCAGGGGGATTATAGGTAGTCCCACACAGCTCTGATGGGAATTATAGGTAGTCCCACACAGCTCTGAGGGGGATTATAACTAGTCCCACACAGCTCTGAGGGGGATTATAACTAGTCCCACACAGCTCTGAGGGGAATTATAGGTAGTCCCACACAGCTCTGAGGGGAATTATAGGTAGTCCCACACAGCTCTGAGGGGAATTATAGGTAGTCCCACACAGCTCTGAGGGGGGTTATAGGTAGTCCCACACAGCTCTGAGGGGGATTATAGGTAGTCCAGGGGGATTATAGGTAGTCCCACACAGCTCTGAGGGGGATTATAGGTAGTCCCACACAGCTCTGAGGGGGATTATAGGTAGTCCCACACAGCTCTGAGGGGGGTTATAGGTAGTCCCACACAGCTCTGAGGGGGATTCTAGGTAGTCCCAAAAAGCTCTGAGGGGGATTCTAGGTAGTCCCAAAAAGCTCTGAGGGGGATTCTAGGTAGTCCATGGGGATTATAGGTAGTCCCACACAGCTCTGAGGGGGATTATAGGTAGTCCAGGGGGATTTTAGGTAGTCCCACACAGCTCTGAGGGGAATTATAGGTAGTCCCACACAGCTCTGAGGGGAATTATAACCGAAAACAAAGACGCGCGTGTCCCATGGCCACATGCTGATGACGATGCACGACCACGTCCACGGCCACGTCCACTAGAAACAGAGCCTGCCTGCCCTGTGTTCTTGGCTCTGCACGCTCTGCCTCCCCTTGGCGGTCTTCCAGCCATTGTAGTCGGTAGTCCTGTGGGTGCTGCTGAGAAGAATATATAGGAGCTCTGTGTGATGCCACTAACACACTAGAAGTCCTATGGGTGCTTCTGCAAAGAAAATATAGGAGCTCTGTGTGATGCCACTAACACACTAGAAGTCCTGTGGGTGCTGCTGAGAAGAAAATATAGGAGCTCTGTGTGATGCCACTAACACACTAGAAGTCCTATGGGTGCTTCTGGGAAGAAAATATGGGAGCTCTGTGTGATGCCACTAACACACTAGAAGTCCTGTGGGTGCTGCTGAGAAGAAAATATAGGAGCTCTGTGTGATGCCACTAACACACTAGATGTCCTATGGGTGCTTCTGGGAAGAAAATATAGGAGCTCTGTGTGATGCCACTAACACACTAGAAGTCCTGTGGGTGCTGCTGAGAAGAAAATATAGGAGCTCCGTGTGATGCCACTAACACACTAGAAGTCCTATGGGTGCTTCTGGGAAGAAAATATAGGAGCTCTGTGTGATGCCACTAACACACTAGAAGTCCTGTGGGTGCTGCTGAGAAGAAAATATAGGAGCTCTGTGTGATGCCACTAACACACTAGAAGTCCTATGGGTGCTTCTGCAAAGAAAATATAGGAGCTCTGTGTGATGCCACTAACACACTAGAAGTCCTGTGGGTGCTGCTGAGAAAAAATATAGGAGCTCTGTGTGATGCCACTAACACACTAGAAGTCCTATGGGTGCTTCTGGGAAGAAAATATGGGAGCTCTGTGTGATGCCACTAACACACTAGAAGTCCTGTGGGTGCTGCTGAGAAGAAAATATAGGAGCTCTGTGTGATGCCACTAACACACTAGATGTCCTATGGGTGCTTCTGGGAAGAAAATATAGGAGCTCTGTGTGATGCCACTAACACACTAGAAGTCCTGTGGGTGCTGCTGAGAAGAAAATATAGGAGCTCCGTGTGATGCCACTAACACACTAGAAGTCCTATGGGTGCTTCTGGGAAGAAAATATAGGAGCTCTGTGTGATGCCACTAACACACTAGAAGTCCTGTGGGTGCTGCTGAGAAGAAAATATAGGAGCTCTGTGTGATGCCACTAACACACTAGAAGTCCTGTGGGTGCTGCTGAGAAGAAAATATAGGAGCTCTGTGTGATGCCACTAACACACTAGAAGTCCTATGGGTGCTTCTGGGAAGAAAATATAGGAGCTCTGTGTGATGCCACTAACACACTAGAAGTCCTGTGGGTGCTGCTGAGAAGAAAATATAGGAGCTCTGTGTGATGCCACTAACACACTAGAAGTCCTGTGGGTGCTGCTGAGAAGAAAATATAGGAGCTCTGTGTGATGCCACTAACACACTAGAAGTCCTATGGGTGCTTCTGGGAAGAAAATATAGGAGCTCTGTGTGATGCCACTAACACACTAATAGTCCTGTGGGTGCTTCTGGGAAGAAAATATAGGAGCTCTGTGTGATGCCACTAACACACTAGAAGTCCTGTGGGTGCTGCTGAGAAGAAAATATAGGAGCTCTGTGTGATGCCACTAACACACTAGAAGTCCTATGGGTGCTTCTGGGAAGAAAATATAGGAGCTCTGTGTGATGCCACTAACACACTAGAAGTCCTGTGGGTGCTGCTGAGAAGAAAATATAGGAGCTCTGTGTGATGCCACTAACACACTAGACATCCTGTGGGTGCTGCTGAGAAGAAAATATAGGAGCTCTGTGTGATGCCACTAACACACTAGAAGTCCTGTGGGTGCTGCTGAGAAGAAAATATAGGAGCTCTGTGTGATGCCACTAACACACTAGAAGTCCTGTGGGTGCTGCTGAGAAGAAAATATAGGAGCTCTGTGTGATGCCACTAACACACTAGAAGTCCTATGGGTGCTTCTGGGAAGAAAATATAGGAGCTCTGTGTGATGCCACTAACACACTAGAAGTCCTGTGGGTGCTGCTGAGAAGAAAATATAGGAGCTCTGTGTGATGCCACTAACACACTAGAAGTCCTGTGGGTGCTGCTGAGAAGAAAATATAGGAGCTCTGTGTGATGCCACTAACACACTAGAAGTCCTGTGGGTGCTGCTGAGAAGAAGAAAATATAGGAGCTCTGTGTGATGCCACTAACACACTAGAAGTCCTATGGGTGCTTCTGGGAAGAAAATATAGGAGCTCTGTGTGATGCCACTAACACACTAGAAGTCCTGTGGGTGCTGCTGAGAAGAAAATATAGGAGCTCTGTGTGATGCCACTAACACACTAGAAGTCCTGTGGGTGCTGCTGAGAAGAAAATATAGGAGCTCTGTGTGATGCCACTAACACACTAGAAGTCCTATGGGTGCTTCTGGGAAGAAAATATAGGAGCTCTGTGTGATGCCACTAACACACTAATAGTCCTGTGGGTGCTTCTGGGAAGAAAATATAGGAGCTCTGTGTGATGCCACTAACACACTAGAAGTCCTGTGGGTGCTGCTGAGAAGAAAATATAGGAGCTCTGTGTGATGCCACTAACACACTAGAAGTCCTATGGGTGCTTCTGGGAAGAAAATATAGGAGCTCTGTGTGATGCCACTAACACACTAGAAGTCCTGTGGGTGCTGCTGAGAAGAAAATATAGGAGCTCTGTGTGATGCCACTAACACACTAGACGTCCTGTGGGTGCTGCTGAGAAGAAAATATAGGAGCTCTGTGTGATGCCACTAACACACTAGAAGTCCTGTGGGTGCTGCTGAGAAGAAAATATAGGAGCTCTGTGTGATGCCACTAACACACTAGAAGTCCTATGGGTGCTTCTGGGAAGAAAATATAGGAGCTCTGTGTGATGCCACTAACACACTAGAAGTCCTGTGGGTGCTGCTGAGAAGAAAATATAGGAGCTCTGTGTGATGCCACTAACACACTAGAAGTCCTGTGGGTGCTGCTGAGAAGAAAATATAGGAGCTCTGTGTGATGCCACTAACACACTAGAAGTCCTATGGGTGCTTCTGGGAAGAAAATATAGGAGCTCTGTGTGATGCCACTAACACACTAGAAGTCCTGTGGGTGCTGCTGAGAAGAAAATATAGGAGCTCTGTGTGATGCCACTAACACACTAGAAGTCCTGTGGGTGCTGCTGAGAAGAAAATATAGGAGCTCTTTGTGATGCCACTAACACACTAGAAGTCCTATGGGTGCTTCTGGGAAGAAAATATAGGAGCTCTGTGTGATGCCACTAACACACTAGAAGTCCTATGGGTGCTTCTGGGAAGAAAATATAGGAGCTCTGTGTGATGCCACTAACACACAAGAAGTCCTGTGGGTGCTGCTGAGAAGAAAATATAGGAGCTCTGTGTGATGCCACTAACACACTAGAAGTCCTATGGGTGCTTCTGGGAAGAAAATATAGGAGCTCTGTGTGATGCCACTAACACACTAGAAGTCCTGTGGGTGCTGCTGAGAAGAAAATATAGGAGCTCTGTGTGATGCCACTAACACACTAGAAGTCCTATGGGTGCTTCTGGGAAGAAAATATAGGAGCTCTGTGTGATGCCACTAACACACTAGAAGCCCTGTGGGTGCTGCTGAGAAGAAAATATTGGAGCTCTGTGTGATGCCACTAACACACTAGAAGTCCTATGGGTGCTTCTGGGAAGAAAATATAGGAGCTTTGTGTGATGCCACTAACACACTAGAAGTCCTATGGGTGCTTCTGGGAAGAAAATATGGGAGCTCTGTGTGATGCCACTAACACACTAGAAGTCCTGTGGGTGCTGCTGAGAAGAAAATATAGGAGCTCTGTGTGATGCCACTAACACACTAGAAGTCCTATGGGTGCTTCTGGGAAGAAAATACAGGAGCTCTGTGTGATGCCACTAACACACTAGAAGTCCTGTGGGTGCTGCTGAGAAGAAAATATAGGAGCTCTGTGTGATGCCACTAACACACTAGAAGTCCTATGGGTGCTTCTGGGAAGAAAATATAGGAGCTCTGTGTCATGCCACTAACACACTAGAAGTCCTGTGGGTGCTGCTGAGAAGAAAATATAGGAGCTCTGTGTGATGCCACTAACACACTAGAAGTCCTGTCGGTGCTGCTGAGAAGAAAATATAGGAGCTCTGTGTGATGCCACTAACACACTAGAAGTCCTATGGGTGCTTCTGGGAAGAAAATATAGGAGCTCTGTGTGATGCCACTAACACACTAATAGTCCTGTGGGTGCTTCTGGGAAGAAAATATAGGAGCTCTGTGTGATGCCACTAACACACTAGAAGTCCTGTGGGTGCTGCTGAGAAGAAAATATAGGAGCTCTGTGTGATGCCACTAACACACTAGAAGTCCTATGGGTGCTTCTGGGAAGAAAATATAGGAGCTCTGTGTGATGCCACTAACACACTAGAAGTCCTGTGGGTGCTGCTGAGAAGAATATATAGGAGCTCTGTGTGATGCCACTAACACACTAGAAGTCCTATGGGTGCTTCTGGGAAGAAAATATAGGAGCTCTGTGTGATGCCACTAACACACTAGAAGTCCTGTGGGTGCTGCTGAGAAGAAAATATAGGAGCTCTGTGTGATGCCACTAACACACTAGAAGTCCTGTGGGTGCTTCTGGGAAGAAAATATAGGAACTCTGTGTGATGCCACTAACACACTAGAAGTCCTATGGGTGCTTCTGGGAAGAAAATATAGGAGCTCTGTGTGATGCCACTAACACACTAGAAGTACTGTGGGTGCTGCTGAGAAGAAAATATAGGGGCTCTGTGTGATGCCACTAACACACTAGAAGTCCTATGGGTGCTTCTGGGAAGAAAATATAGGAGCTCTGTGTGATGCCACTAACACACTAGAAGTCCTATGGGTGCTTCTGGGAAGAAAATATAGGAGCTCTGTGTGATGCCACTAACACACTAGAAGTCCTATGGGTGCTGCTGAGAAGAAAATATAGGAGCTCTGTGTGATGCCACTAACACACTAGAAGTCCTATGGGTGCTTCTGGGAAGAAAATATAGGAGCCCTGTTTGCTGCCACTAACACACTAGAAGTCCTGTGGGTGCTGCTGAGAAGAAAATATAGGAGCTCTGTGTGATGCCACTAACACACTAGAAGTCCTATGGGTGCTTCTGGGAAGAAAATATAGGAGCTCTGTGTGCTGCCACTAACACACTAGAAGTCCTATGGGTGCTTCTGGGAAGAAAATATAGGAGCCCTGGCTCGAATGGACGTGTGGACGTAGCGTCCGCTCGGAGGGAGGAGTTTGAGCCTGAGGGCTGAGCGAGCAGACGTGCACCGAGGGAGGACGCGGGACCGCTCCATGGGGGAAATGCAGCTGACGCCCGCTTGTCATCTCGTCCTCCCGGGAATAGGACCACAGGAAGAGGGGTGCCCACCGTAAGGGGTAAAAAAAAAAAAAAAAACAACAAGGCGACCGGCAAAAGCAGTCGCAAGAACCGGGATGTTTAGCGCCAGCGCTCCTTCCCTACCCCGCTCTCTCCAATCCTCCTCCTCAAATATAGCGTGTCGGATTCACAGGCAGCCATAGAACAAATGCCGCTAATGGACCCGAGAAAAACGCCGACCGTGAGTATCTATTACATCCTCCCTGAAGCATACCCCACCTGGAGGTAAGATCATTTGACCGCTAACCTGTTGTGCAGAGTGTTTTCTTCAAGGTTGAACATTTGCGCTGGGACACAGGTCCGTTTTTTTTGTTTGTTTTTTTTTCTATTGTCTGTGTTTGCCTGTGAACGGGCTTCCCTGGTCTATTATTACCTCTCCCCCTCCTACAAGACTGGTTAGGCTGAGTACGGGGTAACTCGTAAGGACCCCGAATAAAGAGAGACCAGCACCCAGAATCCAGCTCCTTTACCCCCAAGGAAAGTGAAAGACCACCCACCCCCGCTAATATATGGAGTCAGGTAGATCTCAGCGCGGCACTAAGTGGAGCGGGGAATAAAGGAGAGGCGTATTTGAGTGCCTGAGTGTCATAAACACACATTAAGATCTATCGCATCGGGGCCAACTGCAGAAAGGGGAAATACCCCATTGTTATACCCCATTGTTTGGCCGACTAATACCCCACGGTCTGGCAGACTACTATGACCTCATAACGGGGGTAAGGGTCAATAAACAACCATGGGTGTGTTTGTTCAATGATACAGAGATGGGAGTGGGGGAGTACCTGAAAACTTTAACCCCCCATTTACTGAATGCTGCGAAGGCTTTGATCCCCCGCTGGTGGAAATGCCCGAACGCCCCCTCCATGAAAGCATGGATGGAGAAAGTGGAGCAGACATGTACTATAGAAGAGTCGATACATAAGTTAGAAGACACAGAGGGGAAACATCGAAAGAAATGGAAACAATGGAGAGAGTTCAGGACAACTGATAGATATTTGCTGGAGAAAGATACATGAAAGGAATAGAAGGAAGCGAGCGAGAGCGAGACGGGGTAGGCTTTCCCCCCCCCCCCCTTTTTTTTTTTTTTTTTTTTTTTTTTTTCCCTTTTCCCTTTTTTTTTTTTTTTTTTTCTCCTTTCGCCACTTAGGGGAGTCGGGTAGAGGGTGGGATAGGGTATGGGAGGGTAGATTTGTAGTATTTAAAATGCTGTGTAATGACTGTAAATGTTAAATTTCAGTGTAATATTTTTAAAATATGAAAATAAAGAATATATAAAAAAAAAAAAAAAAAAAAAAAAAAAATGTTCAAAACTAGAGTGGGAGGTGACAAAAGCTCTGAGGGGAATTATAGCTCCTCCCACACAGCCCTGAGGGCAATTATAGGTAGTCACACAGCTGAGGGGAATTATAGGTAGTCACACAGCTGAGGGGAATTATAGGTAGTCCCACACAGCTGAGGGGGATTATAGGTAGTCCCACACAGCTGAGGGGGATTATAGGTAGTCCCACACAGCTGAGGGGGATTATAGGTAGTCCCACACAGCTCTGAGGGGAATTATAGGCAGTCCCACACAGATCTGAGGGGAATTATAGGTAGTCCCACACAGCTCTGAGGGGGATTATAGATAGTCTCACACAGCTCTGAGGGGGGTTATAGGTAGTCCAGGGGGGTTATAGGTAGTCCCACACAACTCTGAGGGTGATTATAGCTAGTCCCACACAGCTCTGAGGGGGATTATAGGTAGTCCCACACAGCTCTGAGGGGGGTTATAGGTAGTCCCACACAGCTCTGAGGGGGGTTATAGGTAGTCCCACACAGCTCTGAGGGGGGTTATAGGTAGTCCCACACAGCTCTGAGGGGGGTTATAGGTAGTCCCACACAGCTCTGAGGGGGGTTATAGGTAGTCCCACACAGCTCTGAGGGGGGTTATAGGTAGTCCCACACAGCTCTGAGGGGGATTTTAGGTAGTCCAGGGGGATTATAGGTAGTCCCACACAGTTCTGAGGGGAATTATAGGTAGTCCCACACAGTTCTGGGGGGGATTGTAGGTAGTCCCACACAGCTGAGGGGAATTATAACTAGTCCCACACAGCTCTGAGGGGAATTATAGGTAGTCCCACACAGCTCTGAGGGGAATTATAGCTCCTCCAACACAGCTCTGAGGGGAATTATAGGTAGTCCCACACAGCTGAGGGGGATTATAGGTAGTCCCACACAGCTCTGAGGGGGGTTATAGGTAGTCCCACACAGCTCTGAGGGGAATTATAGGTAGTCCAACACAGCTCTGAGGGGGATTATAGGTAGTCCTACACAGCTCTGAGGGGAATTATAGGTAGTCCCACACAGCTCTGAGGGGAATTATGAAATTTGAAAAGAAAAAATAATTAAAAAAAAATAATAAAAAAATTAAATATAAAAAAATTTTAGAAAAAAAATGAAAATTTGAAAAAAAATATAATTTAAAAAAAATAATAATAATTAAAAAAAATCATTAAAAAAAAAAAAAAATTTTATTAAAAAAAAATAATAATAATAATTTTAGAAAAAAAATGAAAATTAGGAAATTTGAAAAAAAAAATAATTTTTGAAAAATATTTTTTTTAAAAATAATAAAATAAAAATCTAAAAAAATCATTTAAAAAAAATCATTAAAAAAATAAATAATCATTTTTGAAAAAAATAAATAAAAGTTTAATTACTCAAGCCACTCCACCCAGTTACTCCGCCCACTTCAGTAGGTGGAGGCAAGAACACGTCACACAATTTCCCCAGAAATTGTAACTTTTCTAGTTATTAAGTGTTCTTGCATAGCAAGATCACTTATTGTTATCTCACATATATATTATTATTATTCTTATAGCCAAATTTACCACCCTAACTCCTCCCACAGTTTTTACGCTACATATACCGAATATATACCAAAACGTGCGGATTGTTCCCGAATGGTGTGCTATTACTTTGTGGAACATTTTTCCGAATGGTTCACGAAATATCGTCATTTTTGCGGCGAAATTTGTCCCATAGGAATGAATGGAGAAATGTTCAAAACTAGAGTGGGAGGTGACAAAAGCTCTGAGGGGAATTATAGCTCCTCCCACACAGCCCTGAGGGCAATTATAGGTAGTCACACAGCTGAGGGGAATTATAGGTAGTCACACAGCTGAGGGGAATTATAGGTAGTCCCACACAGCTGAGGGGGATTATAGGTAGTCCCACACAGCTGAGGGGGATTATAGGTAGTCCCACACAGCTCTGAGGGGAATTATAGGTAGTCCCACACATCTCTGAGGGGGATTATAGGTAGTCCCACACAGCTCTGAGGGGATTATAGGTAGTCCCACACAGCTCTGAGGGGATTATAGGTAGTCCCACACAGCTCTAAGGGGGAATATAGGTAGTCCCACACAGCTCTGAGGGGAATTATAGGTAGTCCAACACAGCTCTGAGGGGAATTATAGGTAGTCCCACACATCTGAGGGGAATTAGAGGTAGTCCCACACAGCTGAGGGGGATTATAGGTAGTCCCACACAGCTCTGAGGGGAATTATAGGTAGTCCCACACAGCTGAGGGGGATTATAGGTAGTCCCACACAGCTCTGAGGGGAATTATAGGTAGTCCCACACATCTCTGAGGGAGATTATAGGTAGTCCCACACATCTCTGAGGGAGATTATAGGTAGTTCCACACATCTCTGAGGGAGATTATAGGTAGTCCCACACATCTCTGAGGGAGATTATAGGTAGCCCCACACATCTCTGAGGGGGATTATAGGTAGTCCCACACAGCTCTGAGGGGAATTATAGGTAGTCCCACACAGCTGAGGGGGATAATAGGTAGTCCCACACATCTCTGAGGGGGATTATAGGTAGTCCCACACATCTCTGAGGGGGATTATAGGTAGTCCCACACATCTCTGAGGGGGATTATAGGTAGTCCCACACAGCTGAGGGGGATAATAGGTAGTCCCACACAACTCTAAGGGGAATTATAGGTAGTCCCACACATCTCTGAGGGGAATTATAGGTAGTCCCACACATCTCTGAGGGGAATTATAGGTAGTCCCACACAGCTCTGAGGGGAATTATAGGTAGTCCCACACATCTCTGAGGGAGATTATAGGTAGTCCCACACATCTCTGAGGGAGATTATAGGTAGTCCCACACATCTCTGAGGGGGATTATAGGTAGTCCCACACATCTCTGAGGGGGATTATAGGTAGTCCCACACAGCTCTGAGGGGAATATAGGTAGTCCCACACAGCTGAGGGGGATTATAGGTAGTCCCACACAGCTCTGAGGGGGTTATAGGTAGTCCCACACAGCTCTGAGGAGAATTATAGGTAGTCCCACACAGCTCTGAGGGGAATTATAGGTAGTCCAACACAGCTCTTAAAAAAAAAATAATAATAAATAAAAAATAATTTTAGAAAAAAAAATGAAAATTAGGAAATTAAAAAAAAAAAAAAAAATCAATCATTTTAGAAAAAATGAAAATGAGGAAATTTTAAAAAAATAATCTTTTTGGAAAAAAAAATAATTTTTGAAAAAAAAAAACATTTTTTGAAAAAAAAATAATTTTTTAAAATATTTTTTTTTTAAAATAATTAAATAAAAATAAAAAAAAATCATTTAAAAAAAATCGTTAAAAAAATAATCATTTTTGAAAAAAATAAATACGTTTAGTTACTCAAGCCACTTCACCCAGTTACTCCGCCCACTCCAGTAGGTGGAGGCAAGAACACGTCACACAATTTCCCCAGAAATTGTATATTTTCTAGTTAAGTGTTCTTGCATAGCAAGATCACTTATTGTTATCTCACATATATATTATTATTATTCTTATTATAGCCAAATTTACCACCCTAACTCCTCCCACAGTTTTTAGGCTACATATACCGAATATATACCAAAACGTGCGGATTGTTCCCGAATGGTGTGCTATTACTTTGTGGAACGTTTCGCCAAATGGTTCGCGAAATATCGTCATTTTTGCGGCGAAATTTGTCCCATAGGAATGAATGGAGAAATTATCAAAACTAGAGTGGGAGGTGACAAAAGCTCAGATGGGAATTATAGGTAAACCCACACAGCTGAGGGGAATTATAGGTAGTCCCACACAGCTCTGAGGGGAATTATAGGTAGTCCCACACAGCTCTGGGGGGATTATAGGTAGTCCCACACAGCTCTGGGGGGGATTATAGGTAGTCCCACACAGCTCTGAGGGGGATTATAGGTAGTCCCACACAGCTTTGAGGGGAATTATAGGTAGTCCCACACAGCTCTGAGGGGGATTATAGGTAGTCCCACACAGCTCTGAGGGGGATTATAGGTAGTCCCACACAGCTCTGAGGGGGATTGTAGGTAGTCCCACACAGCTCTGAGGGGGATTATAGGTAGTCCCACACAGCTCTGAGGGGAATTATAGGTAGTCCCACACAGCTCTGAGGGCGATTATAGGTAGTCCCACACAGCTCTGAGGGCGATTATAGGTAGTCCCACACAGCTCTGAGGGGGATTATAGTTAGTCCCACACATCTCTGAGGGGAATTATGAAATTTGAAAAAAAAAAATAATAAAAAAAAAATAATAATAATAAAAAAAATAAAAATAAAATAATTTTAGAAAAAAAAATGAAAATTTGGAAATTTGAAAAAAATTATTTTTTTTGAAAAAAAAAATAATTTTAGAAAAAATATATAATTTAAAAAAAATAATAATAATTAAAAAAATCATTAAAAAAAATTCTTTTTGAAAAAAAATGAAAATTAGGAAATTTGAAAAAAAAATTTTGAAAAATGTATTTTTAGAAAAAATTGAATAAAAATCTAAAAAATCATTTTAAAAAAAAATCATTAAAAAAAATTATTATTTTTGAAGAAAATAAATAAATGTTTAGTTACTCAAGCCACTCCACCCAGTTTCTCCGCCCACTCCAGTAGGTGGAGGCAAGAACACGTCACAATTTCCCCAGAAATTGTATTTTTTCTAGTTAAGTGTTCTTGCATAGCAAGATCACTTATTGTTATCTCACATATATATTATTATTATTATTAAGTGTTCTTGCATAGCAAGATCACTTATTGTTATCTCACATATATATTATTAAGTGTTCTTGCATAGCAAGATCACTTATTGTTATCTCACATATATATTATTATTATTATTATTATTATTATTAAGTGTTCTTGCATAGCAAGATCACTTATTGTTATCTCACATATATATTATTATTATTATTATTATTCTTATAGCCAAATTTTGCACGCTAACTCCTCCCACAGTTTTTATGCTACATATACCGAATATATACCAAAACGTGCGGATTGTTCCCGAATGGTGTGCTATTACTTTGTGGAACGTTTTTCCGAATGGTTCACGAAATATCGTCATTTTTGCCGCGAAATTTGTCCCATAGGAATGAATGGAGAAATGTTCAAAACTAGAGTGGGAGGTGACAAAAGCTCTGAGGGGAATTATAGCTCCTCCCACATAGCTCTGAGGGCAATTATATTATAGGTAGTCCCACACAGCTCGGAGGGGAATTATAGGTAGTCCCACACAGCTCTGAGGGGAATTATAGGTAGTCCCACACAGCTCTGAGGGAAATTATAGCTTCTCCCACACAGCTCTGAGTAGAATTATAGGTAGCCCTGTGTGCTTTGAGGGGAATTATGTCTTCGTCGTTTCGCCGAATGGTTTACGAAATATCGTCATTTTTGCAGCGAAATTTGTCCCATAGGAATGAATGGAGAAATGTTCAAAACTAGTGGGAGGTGACAAAAGCTCTGAGGGGAATTATAGCTCCTCCCACATAGCTCTGAGGGCAATTATAGGTAGTCTTCGTCGTTTCGCCGAATGGTTTACGAAATATCGTCATTTTTGCGGCGAAATTTGTCCCATAGGAATGAATGGAGAAATGATCAAAACTAGAGTGGGAGGTGACAAAAGCTCTGAGGGGAATTATAGGTAGTCCCACACAGCTGAGGGGAATTATAGGTAGTCCCACACAGCTCTGAGGGGGATTATAGGTAGTCCCACACAGCTCTGAGGGGAATTATAGGTAGTCCCACACAGCTCTGAGGGGAATTATAGGTAGTCCCACACAGTTCTGAGGGGGATTATAGGTAGTCCCACACAGCTCTGACTGGGATTATAGGTAGTCCCACACAGCTCTGACTGGGATTGTAGGTAGTCCCACACAGCTCTGAGGGGGATTGTAGGTAGTCCCACACAGCTCTGAGGGGGATTATAGGTAGTCCCACACATCTGAGGGCGATTATAGGTAGTCCCACACAGCTCTGAGGGCGATTATAGGTAGTCCCACACAGCTCTGAGGGGAATTATGAAATTTGAAAAAAAAAATTAAAAAAAAATAATAATAATAAAAAAAATAAAAATAAAATAATTTTAGAAAAAAAAATGAAAAAAATTAGGAAATTTGAAAAAAAAACATTTTTAGAAAAAAAAATCATTTAAAAAAAAAAATAATTAAAAAAAAATAATTAAAAAAAAATTATTTTTGAAAAAAAAAATTATTTTTGAAAAAAAAAAATTATTTTTGAAAAAAAAAATTTTTATAAAAAAAATCAATCCTTTTAGAAAAAAAATGAAAATTAGGAAATTTGAAAAAAAAATGTGAAATTTTTTTAAAAAAAAAATAATTTTGAAAAATTTATTTTTAGTAAAAATTGAATAAAAATCTAAAAAATCATTTAAAAAAAATCATTAAAAAAAAAAAAAAATTATTTTTGAAAAAAATAAATAAATGTTTAGTTATTCAAGCCACTCCACCCAGTTTCTCCGCCCACTCCAGTAGGTGGAGGCAAGAACACGTCACACAATTTCCCCAGAAATTTTATTTTTTCTAGTTATTATTATTATTCTTATTATAGCCAAATTTTGCACGCTAACTCCTCCCACAGTTTTTATGCTACATATACCGAATATATACCAAAACGTGCGGATTGTTCCCGAATGGTGTGCTATTACTTTGTGGAACGTTTTTCCGAATTGTTCACGAAATATCGTCATTTTTGCGGCGAAATTTATCCCATAGGAATGAATGGAGAAATGATCAAAACTAGTGGGAGGTGACAAAAGCTCAGAGGGGAATTATAGCTCCTCCCACATAGCTCTGAGGGCAATTATAGGTAGTCTTCGTCGTTTCGCCGAATGGTTTACGAAATATCGTCATCTTTGCGGCGAAATTTCCCATAGGAATGAATGGAGAAATGATCAAAACTAGTGGGAGGTGACAAAAGCTCAGAGGGGAATTATAGGTAGTCCCACACAGCTGAGGGGAATTATAGGTAGTCCCACACAGCTCTGAGGGGAATTATAGGTAGTCCCACACAGCTCTGAGGGGGATATAGGTAGTCCCACACAGCTCTGAGGGGGATTATAGGTAGTCCCACACAGCTCTGAGGGGGATTGTAGGTAGTCCCACACAGCTCTGAGGGGGATTATAGGTAGTCCCACACAGCTCTGAGGGGGATTATAGGTAGTCCCACACAGTTCTGAGGGAATTATAGGTAGTCCCACACAGCTCTGAGGGAATTATAGGTAGTCCCACACAGCTCTGAGGGAATTATAGGTAGTCCCACACAGCTCTGAGGGGGATTATAGGTAGTCCCACACAGCTCTGAGGGGGATTATAGGTAGTCCCACACAGCTCTGAGGGGGATTATAGGTAGTCCCACACAGCTGAGGTGGATTATAGGTAGTCCCACACAGCTCTGAGGGGGATTATAGGTAGTCCCACACAGCTCTGAGGGGAATTATAGGTAGTCCCACACAGCTCTGAGGGGAATTATAGGTAGTCCCACACAGCTCTGAGGGGAATTATAGGTAGTCCCACACAGCTCTGAGGGGAATTATAGGTAGTCCCACACAGCTCTGAGGGAATTATAGGTAGTCCCACACAGCTCTGAGGGGGATTATAGGTAGTCCCACACAGCTGAGGTGGATTATAGGTAGTCCCACACAGCTCTGAGGGGAATTATAGGTAGTCCCACACAGCTCTGAGGGGAATTATAGGTAGTCCCACACAGCTCTGAGGGGAATTATAGGTAGTCCCACACAGCTCTGAGGGGGATTATAGGTAGTCCCACACAGCTCTGAGGGGAATTATAGGTAGTCCCACACAGCTGAGGTGGATTATAGGTAGTCCCACACAGCTCTGAGGGGAATTATAGGTAGTCCCACACAGCTCTGAGGGGAATTATAGGTAGTCCCACACAGCTCTGAGGGGAATTATAGGAAGTCCCACACAGCTCTGAGGGGAATTATAGGAAGTCCCACACAGCTCTGAGGGGAATTATAGGTAGTCACACACAGCTCTGAGGGGAATTATACGTAGTCCCACACAGCTCTGAGGGGAATTATACGTAGTCCCACACAGCTCTGAGGGGAATTATACGTAGTCCCACACAGCTGAGGGGAATTATACGTAGTCCCACACAGCTGAGGGGAATTATACGTAGTCCCACACAGCTGAGGGGAATTATACGTAGTCCCACACAGCTGAGGGGAATTATACGTAGTCCCACACAGCTGAGGGGAATTATAGGTAGTCCCACACAGCTGAGGGGAATTATACGTAGTCCCACACAGCTGAGGGGAATTATACGTAGTCCCACACATCTGAGGGGAATTATACGTAGTCCCACACAGCTGAGGGGAATTATAGGTAGTCCCACACAACTGAGGGGAATTATACGTAGTCCCACACAACTGAGGGGAATTATACGTAGTCCCACACAGCTGAGGGGAATTATACGTAGTCCCACACAGCTGAGGGGAATTATACGTAGTCCCACACAGCTCTGAGGGGAATTATACGTAGTCCCACACAGCTCTGAGGGGAATTATACGTAGTCCCACACAGCTCTGAGGGGAATTATACGTAGTCCCACACAGCTGAGGGGAATTATACGTAGTCCCACACAGCTGAGGGGAATTATAGGTAGTCCCACACAGCTCTGAGGGGAATTATAACTAGTCCCACACAGCTCTGAGGGGAATTATAGGTAGTCCAACACAGCTCTGAGGGTAATTATAGGTAGTCCCACACAGCTCTGAGGGGAATTATAGGTAGCCCCACACAGCTCTGAGGGAAATTATGAAATTTAAAAAAAAAATTTAAAAAAAAAATATTAAAAAAAATAAATGAAAATAATAATAATAATAATAATAATAATAATAATAAAAAAAAAATATAATTTTAGAAAAAAAAATGAAAATTAGGAAATTTGAAAAAAATATATTTTTTTGAAGAAAAAAAATATAATTTAAAAAAAAAAATAAAATGATAATTTTTGAAAAAAAAAAATACAAAAAAAAAAAAAAGCCATTCCACTCAGTTACTCCGCCCACTCCAGTAGGTGGAGGCAAGAACACGTCACACAATTTCCCCAGAAATTGTAGCTTTTCTAGTTATATTTGAGATTCTTTGCCAATGCAAACATTCTTTGATTAACCTCTTCACGCCCACACCTTCCAGCCCTTTAAGAGGTTTATGATGCCGGGAGGCGGGGCAGGGCTATCACGGCGGTCACATGATTGGAAAACTCCCAAATGCAAGCAGTGATCGGGAGCTTTCGGTTAGGCGCTGGTAATTGTTTTGGGAGTGTGCATCGAACACGCTCTCAGTGCAGCTGTATTGACAGCAATTCATGCAAATATGTCACCCCTCGGCGCAGAGAGGCCGCATATTTGCCTGTGGCCGGCGCCAAGGAGGTAACGCAATAAACTTGGGTGTACGTATGCACTAAAGACTATAAAAATAAATACAATTTATTTTACAGAAGTCGCTTTACACAGTTACATAGTAGGTAAGGCTGAATAAAGACAATAGTCCATCCAGTTCAACCTGTGTAGATGCACATGTATCAGTGTCTATAATTATTTCCCATATCCCTGTATGTTGTATTCTTTAAGATGCACATCCAAGAGTCTCTTAAAAATATCCATACTCTCCTCAGCTAGAGAGAGTTCCACATCCTATTGCCCTGACATTGAAAAACCCCTTTGCGCAGTTTAAGGTTAAACCGCTTCTCCTCCAATCTCATCGTGTGTCCCCGTGTCCTCTTACACTCCTTGAGACTGAATAGTTTTTTTTCCTATGCTGGGTTCGCCATTGAGGTATTTGTAAATCATGATCACATCTACTCTCAAGCGTTGTTTCTCCAGCTAGAATAGATTTAGTGTTTGCAGTCGATCCTCGTAATCAAGGTCCTCCAGTCTCCTCAATAGTTATGTTGCCCTTCTTTGGACTCTCTCCAGTTCCAGCACATCTCTTCTGAGGACTGGTGAACTGGACAGAATACTCCAGATGTGGCCTAACCAGAGTTTTATAAAGTAGGAAGGATTATAGTTTTATCCCTGGAGTATATCCCCTTTTTTTATGCATGCTAATATACTGTCGACTTTGGTAACTGCAGCTTGCCATTGCATGCTATTGCTCAATCTTTCATCTACTAGGACCCCCAGATCTTTCTCCAACCTTGATTCCCCCTAGTGAGTAGTTTGCATTCATGCAAGTGCATTACTTTACATTTTTCCACATTAAACCTCATTTGCCAATTATTTGCCCACTCCATTATGTTGTTCAAGTCTTTCTCTAAAATTTCTATATCCTGATGTGAAGTTATTGCCCTGCTTATTTTTGTGTCTTCCGCAAAAACTGAGATTGAGCTATTTATCTCATCCCCTATATCATTTATGAATAAATTGATAAGTCTGAGTGTTATTTATCACCACCCTTTGGACACGCCCCTGTAACCAATTTTTTACCCAAGAACAAACCTTATGGTCCACCCCTGCGGACCTCAGCTTGTAGATTAAGCGCTTATGGGGGACTGTATCGAATATTGGTACCACATTGGCTTTTCTCCAATCAGCTGGTACAAATCCTGTCAGTATGCACAATGGTCCAGCTATAACCTGACTGAGTTCTCTGAGGACTCTCGTGTGTAAGCCACCTAGTCCTGGTGATTAATTTGTATTAAGTTTACCTAGTCTTTCCTTCACTCTGGCCTCTGTTAGCCATGAGGGTATGCCCTGTGATGTGTCACTAACAGTACTGTCGCAGTCGGTATACCCCTCCTTTTCCTGCGTAAAGACTGAGGCGAAGGAGGCATTTAGTACAGTTGCCTTCTCTGTGTTATCCGTAACCATCCTCCTATCCTTGTCTTTTATGTGGGCAATGTGCTCTGATTTTGCCTTTTTACTGTTAATGTATCTAAAACATTTATTTGGATTTTTTACTCTCCTCTGCTATATGTTTCTTGTAGTCTTTGTTGGCTGCCCTGGTTGCGTTCTTACACTTATTACATTCCTTGTAGTGTTGGAATGCTGATGATGACCCATCCCCTCTATATTGTTTAAAGACCATTTTTTCTCTTTAATGAGGCTTTTTACCTTATGGTTTAGCCACCCAGGTTTCACCTTCGCTCTTCTATATTGCCCATTGGAATGCACTGTGTGATACCTTTGTTTAATATGCTCCTAAAGCATTCCCATTTTTCTTCCGTGTTTAATGTATCTAGGATTTGGTCCCAATTGATGTCATATAGTAATGACCGCAGTTCAGAAAAATTGGCTCATTTGGAAATTAGTGTTCTTGTGCTACTCTCATGCCTTCTTTTTCTATGTTTCACGTTAAATGTGATCATCCTATGATGGCTAGATCCCAAGTTGTCCCGTATTTCCACATCTTCCACAGACTAGGATCAATCGTAATTAATAAATCTAGCAGGGCATTCTTTCTAGTTGAGGAATCCACCAATTGGGACATGAAGTTGTCCTGGAAGACATTCATGAAATGACAGGACTAGGACTTTAATGGGTGTGCTGTCCCCTCTGCCCAGTAAATATTGGGATAATTGAAGTCCCCCATTATGATGACATTTCCCTGCCTCGCTGCCATTTATAACTGTGATAGTAGGTCCCGCTCCTTCTCCTTCAGGTTGGGTGGCCTAAACATACCCCCACTATTAATTTCCCACTTCTTCTCTTTGAAGTTCTGCTTATACTGATTCCATCCCCTCGTCCCATTCACAAAAACACCATAAATAACAGTCAGATTGGAATATGCACAGACACTAAGATTTTGTCGTGGATTTATCTCCTCATTACAGTAGGTTCCTATTTCATATCAACAACTATTTCCCCCTCATAGATATCCTAACTTTTTTTTATTAAACTTGGCAGACAATAATTTGTGTTTGACTAACTATATCCTTTGGGCCTCTGCAGCTGGATCAAAGGGCGTAGTCTGTCTGTGAATTATGCCAATGCGGCAAAATATAATAATCTAATTATGAGGTATTAGGAGATTGGAAGGCGACAGCAAATTGACCAACACAAAATGATTGCAAACAGAATAAAATCAAATCAACAAAAAAAATGGAAACTATAGTAACCCTCCAAAGTGGATGTACTGGGTAAAACAAGAAGGCTTTAACTACTTGCCTACTGGGCACTTATACTCTCTTCCTGCCCAGGCAAATTATCAGCTTTCAGCTCTGTTGCACTTTGAATGATGATTGTGCGGTCATGCAACACTGTACCCAAACAAAATTTTTATAATTTTTTTTCACACAAATAGAGCTTTCTTTTTGTGGTATTTAATCACAACTGGGGTTTTTTTTTTTTTTTGCTAAAAAGCAAAAAAAGACCGAAAAATTAAAAAAATTTTTTTTTTTCTTTCAGTTTGTTATAACATTTCGCAAACAGGTCATTTTTCTCCTTCACTGATGTGCGCTGATGAGGCTACACTGATGGGCACTGATAGGTTGAACTGATGGGCACTGATGAGGTGGCAATGATGAGAGATGGGGACACTTTATCATTTACTTATAAGATAGCGTCTTATTACCGTTCATTATTGCTTTCATTATAGAGATTTTGTTTCTCTTTTATTAGTGATTTGTTTCACATTTGCGCGATATCACTCTATGTATTTTATGCTTGGTTTGTGTTATTGTGAACACTATTAGATGTTGCGGCAATTATTTTGATAAGTCACTTCATTATTTTGTAGATGGACATTATCACCCAATACTGCAAGTAGCGCGAAGGACAAATACATTTATAATGATGGGGACTGATGAGGCTGCACTGATGAGGTTACACTAGTGGGCACTGATGAGGTGTCACTGGTGGGAAATGATAGGTTGCACTGAAGGGCACTGAGAGGTGGCTAAATATACATGTTATAACTGGGTACTGATATTTATAGGTAAATTTGATCCAGGGAAAATCCGATTACCTCTCAGAGGGGTCAGAAAGGAATTTTTCCCCCTGCTGTAGCAAATTGGATCATGCTTTGCTGGGGTTTTTCACCTTCTTCTAGATCAACTGTGGGTATATGGGATTGTATGATATTTTTTATTTATTTATATTTATGGTTGAACTAGATGGACTTGTGTCTTTTTTCAACCTGACTAACTATGTAACTATGTGGCACTGATAGGAGACACTGATGATGAGGCACTGAAAGGTGACACAGATGGGCACTGATAGATGGCACTCGTGGGCACTGATTAGCAGCACTTGTGGGCACTGATAGGTGGCACAGATCGGGACCGATGTCCCTGTAACAGAAGTCGGTTACCGGCTTTATTCTTTCTCTTCATGAAAAAAAAAAGCATATAACTGGCTTCGGTTCACTTCCTGTTCAGCTGTCATTGGCTGACAGCTGATCACACGGTAAAGGGCCCGCTATGATTGTCCCTTTACCCTGTTCTGTGATCAGCCAAGTCCTAAGGACTCGTGATCACAGTGCGCACCAGTGCAATCAAGGGAGGATGTCTATTGACGCCCTCCCAGCACTGGAAGCCCACGCTATAGACGTGGTTAGAAATGGCTGCTGACCAGTCCTTTATCATGGATGCCGATCAATGGGTGAAGTTGCCTTCCCAAAATGTCGTCTAGGTATGATGGAGATGAGTCCTGGCTTCAGGGAAGTGTGTTTCTGATGATGAGTCTCTGGAACTTCAATGAGGGTCTCTCCCAGATGATCAGTCTATAGATGATGGTTATGGGTTCTCTTTCCGTCTACCTGATGTGTCACTTATTCAGTGAAAATAATACAACTCCTAAAACCCCCCAGAGGGTGTAATCTTTCATTGGTAGCCCAGATTATTGATTGTTTTGTGTATTTAATCAATAACTGACCTGACCACCAGATGGCACACTGGGACTAAAAATGTCTATCCTCAGGTTATCAGGGGAAATTGAAAATCTTGTAGTAACCATTCTGGTATAGGATACATTTATATTTTTCTATACAAATACAAATGTTAGTTTACCTATAAACATAAAATGTCATTGAGCAGCCTTTTAATTTGTGGTATTTAACTTTTTGGGTGTAGCAGCATTTAATTAGAAAATGTTTGCTACAGAGAGGTAATTTCTTATAGTGATTAAAATATTATACACAGAAAATAATTTGTATACTTGTAAACTACTTCCAATCCACTACTTGAGTATGTCTACATGATATACACATATTTCAAACAATAATTTTCCACAAACACAACTGTTATAATATTATAGTGGAGTCCCCTTTTTAGATAAGATGGTATCTTGTGTAGATTTGTAAATTTGTAAACCAGTGTTTTAATACTCTACTTTTCCAGTCTTTCTACAATGTCCCAAATATCATGCTTTATACTGAAAATATATATATATATATATATATATATATATATATATATATATATATATATATATATATATATATATATTTGTAGTCAGAGTCTTCACTTGGAAATGCGATAATACTAACTACCAAGGCCTGAGGTGTGCCATGGCCTGCTGGTCGGTATTCCTAATAAAAAAAAAAAAAAAAAGAGACCCAAGTAGGTGTGATGTGAAAGCAACAATGAAGGGCCAGCAACAGCCATCCGCCCAGAAAGGAGTGAAAGCCTGGATGCCTTCAAACAGGGATTACGTATGAAACATGGAGGAACTCCAGTGCCCCATGTACCAGACGATGAAAGAAGGGATCCCCCCCCTGTTCGGGACCCACAAAATTGCCTCCTCCCCTGACGAATAACCAGAAAAAGGGGGTTTAGGATAGGAGCCTAATATGGAAGGTAACCAGGACATGAGAACGAACTGCTCGTGGTGAGAGGATGAATGGGGAAAGCAAGAAAGAGCTGACCAGAGGAATGTTGCAGAGAAGGACGTATCCTTGAATCCGATACCGCTCCAGCGGAACAGTAATGACCACGAACCCCTAGCTTGTCCCTCTATGCTAACATTGAGAAGTTGTGAGTGTAGCAAAAGGGAATTGCCTAGAGCACCAACTGGTAACTGAGCCAAGGGTAGGAGACAGGAAGTCTGAAACGCCATGAAAACCTGGCCGGTAACTGGTAGCCGGGACTAGAACATCCCTGACTACCTTAACATGGCTTAGAGAAGGTGAGTTGCAAAATGGACAGTAAAAACAGGGGTGAACAGCGGCGCTAGATATGGTGATAACATAAAATTATATAGCAACTGGAATATAGGTATACATAAAATGTGTGTGTGTATGAATAAGCACACATAATATTAAAACATTTGTTTAAAATATATAATGTCCATAAATGATCCGAGATCTTGTATGATTAGCACCTGGAGGCAGCTCCCTTAGAGTGAAGCGATGGGCTCTGTGTAGAAATGGGAACAGAGGGGCACCAGACTTAGTGCAGTATAAATCATATATTTAATAAAAGCAAGTAGTAACTCACAGGTTAAATTAGATGAGTTCAGTATGTGGTGAAAAATCGCCAGTCCTGGAGTCTCATAGATGTCTTCTCTTTGCAGCCTGGGGCACTGGGGTGATCTTACAGAGATCCAGAGAATGCTGGGAACCAGAAAGCAGGAAACAAGAAGCAGCTGGTCTTGACTTCACAGGAGCAGGGAATGTGATTATTCACAGTGGCAAGGATTGGTAATGCATTTCGAAGCTACAGCTTCTTCATCAGACCATGGTCTGATGAAGAAGCTGTAGCTTCGAAATGCATTACCAATCCTTGCCACTGTGAATAATCACATTCCCTGCTCCTGTGAAGTCAAGACCAGCTGCTTCTTGTTTCCTGCTTTCTGGTTCCCAGCATTCTCTGGATCTCTGTAAGATCACCCCAGTGCCCCAGGCTGCAAAGAGAAGACATCTATGAGACTCCAGGACTGGCGATTTTTCACCACATACTGAACTCATCTAATTTAACCTGTGAGTTACTACTTGCTTTTATTAAATATATGATTTATACTGCACTAAGTCTGGCGCCCCTCTGTTCCCAAGCAAAATGGACAGACTGACAGGAGTTTGTAGGGGCCTAAAATGCAGGTCACTTGATAGTGTTGGCAGATGGCCAAAAAACAGAGGCAATATGCAGCGAAAGCCAGAGACATGAACCTGTGCAACCTACCCATCCTGGTAGAAGCCCTCAAAATACTCTGGCATAAGAACCATAGGCCAGATCGATCATATGTGACCAGGCTGACCCCTAGTTCCATATGCCACTAAGAATGCCAACATCGGCTGCAGATGCCTGGAGAAGAGCAGGAGCTGGGAATGCCGCTGACACCTCTGCTCTGCCGAGCGGGCTAAGAACACCTCCATGCTGCCTAACAATTATAGCATGGACATGAGAGCGTATTAAGTACCGCATGAACCTTGGTTAAGAATCATGCATAGAAACATGTGCTGTGCTGGTGGATGGAAGAGGTTGGAATAGCCACCTAAAACACTGCACCCCCAACTGAGGCCAGGAAAGGGGTATACCAGTAATGAAACTCAGCTATGAGTTTGGTATGGCCCCATCCCTGAACGATGGGGTGCTACCATGCACTGAACCCCCATGCGGCGGTGGAGGGATGCATGTGAACTGGCCGCTTCTGAAACGCACGACAAGCCCTGATCTGATGAAACACAACTGGAGAAATGAGAACAGACAGACAAACTACCCCCGAAACAACAACACCCCTACGTACCTGACAAGTATGAGGATGTGGGTTCAGAAATGACAAGACCAACAGCGCGTGAATGTGAACCTAATGCTGACACAAACCTAGTGTATGTAGTGAGCGAGCCCGAGCAACCTGCAGCGCCAAGACAGGTAATTAAAAACGAACACTCAGGGCTAAGGTACCCACAGACTGTGGTGGGTAGTAGTAAAGGTATGGTGAACGTGAACGTATGACGTATAGTATACGGGCGAGAAGATTGTGGGACGACAATCAATTAAAAATGAAACCTCAGCCCGTATGGGTCCGTAGACATGACATACCCTGGATGTGAGCCCTAGCTAACATACATACTGAGAACAACAAGAATGCTACGAACGAAAATGCTATGACAGAACAGACAGACAGATAGCACACAAACCCTCAGGCTAGTGTACCCACAGACCGTGGTGGGTAGACGTGCAAGTGTGATGAAATGAGCGTGCAACGTATGATGTGTGGCATACGGGCGAGAAGATTGTGGGACGACAATCAATTAAAATGAAACCTCAGCCTGTATGGGTCCGTAGGCGTGACAGACCTGGATGTGAGCCCTGGCTAACAGAAATGCTATTAACAAAAGTGCAACGACAGAAGACAGACAGGTAGCAAAACAACCCTCAGTGCTACTCTAAGGAAATCCAAACTATAGAAAAGAGAACAGACAGCCAACCCATGAACAACAACAACCCTTTGTACCTGACAAGTATGAGGTTGTGGTGCAGCAATGACAAGCCAACAGCGCGTGAATGTGAACCTTATGACAACCACCCCAGTGTATGCAGTAAGCGAGCCCAAGCAACCTGCAGCGCCAAGACAGGTAATTAAAAACGAACACTCAGGGCTGATGTACCCACAGACCGTGGTGGGTAGTAGTGAAAGTGTAATGGTGAACGTGCATGTATGAAGTATGGTATACGGGCGAGAAGATTGTGGGACGACAATCAATTGACGAAACCTCAGCCCGTATGGCTCCGTAGACGTGACAGACCCTGGATGTGAGTACTAGCTAACAGAAATGCTACGAAACGAAAGGCTATGACACAAAACAGACAGATAGCAAGCTGAAACCCTCAGGGCTAGTTTGCACAGACAGAGGTGGGTAGTCATAACGTAGAAATGAAAATGAACGTGCATCGTATGACGTATGCAATATGGCGAGAAGATTGTGGTCAAACATTGAAACGAACCTCAACTCGTATGGATCCGTAGACGTGACAGACCCTGGAGGTGAGCACTAGCTGACAGGAATGCTATGAAGGAAATGCTACGAATGAAAGCTACACAGGAAAGCTACACAGGAAACTGCTGCACCAGGAATCAATACGAATGAAAGCTACACAGGAAAATGCTACGACAGGAAATCGCTACGAATGAAAGCTACACAGGAAACTGCCGCAACAGGAAATTGCCACGAACGAAAGCTACACTGGAAAAATCGCTGACAGGAAAATCGCTGCGAAAGAAAGCTACACAGGAGACTGCTGAGACAGGAAAATTGATACGAATGAAAGCTACACAGGAAAAGTAATACGAACGAAATACTACAACAGGAAAAGCTACGAAATGAAAACTACGACAGGAAAATTCGCAAAAAAATGAAAGTTACACGGGAAATGCTGCGATAGGACAATTGCTATGACAGAAATACTGTGACAGGAAAATCGCTATGACAGGAACATTGCCACGTACGAAAAGCTGTGAATGAAGCTACACGGGAAAAATCTATGCGAGGAAAAGCTACGAATGAAAGCTACACGGAAACTCGCTATGACAGGAAAAGCTATGAATGTCACCTACATGGGAAAATGCTGCGACCGGAAAAGCTGACAAATTGTTACGAACGACATGCTATGACATGGAACTACAACAGAAATGCTAAGATAGAAACCTGTGAATGAAAGCTACAACAGAAAAGCTACGATCGAAAAACTGACAGGAATGCTGCGAACAAATACGATTCTGACTCGTGTACACAGCGAGAGCTCACCCCCCCCCCCCCCCATGATGCCAGAATGACCGCCAAATGACATGACTGTGCCTGGAGGCGAGGGAGGACAGCCCCCCTCATGTACCCAGTGAGAGCCCGGAGGAGCGGGAGGGTAGAGGAACGGACAGCCCCCCCCCCCCACAGAGTGCGCCTGGAGGAGCAAGGGTGGGAAGGTGAATCAGTTTGCGGTCTGATGTGAAGCTATCACTTACAGACACTGAAGCCACCATCGGCATAGGTGAAGGGACGGACCCCTCCCCCCTCCGTGAGGCCGGAGGAGCGGGAAGGGACGGACCCCCCCTCCCCCCCCAGCGTGAGCCCGGAGGAGCAGGAAGGTGAAGGGATGGACCCCCCTCCCCCCCCAGTGTGAGCCCGGAGGAGCAGGAAGGTGAAGGGATGGACCCCCCAGTGCGAGCCCGGAGGAGCAGGAAGGTGAAGGGATGGACCCCCCCTCCCCCCCAGCATGAGCCCAGAGGAGCAGGAAGGTGAAGGGACGGACCCCCCCCCCCCCCCCAGTGTGAGCCCGGAGGAGCGGGAGGGTGGAGGGACAGACGCCCCCCCCCCTTCTCAGCATGAGCTCAGAGAAGCGGGAGGGTGGAGGGACAAGCGACGTGAGCCCAGAGAAGCAGGAGGGTGGAGGGACGGACAGCCCCCCCCCTCTCAGCGTGAGCCCGGAGGAGCGGGAGGGTGGCGGGGCGGACAGCGGATGATGCCGGTAACAGCATGGAAGTGGGTGAAAGGAGGGCATGCCCCCCCCCCATGATGTCTGGTGTGCGCACCGACAGCAGCACCCCCAAGCTGTCGGGTGCGCACCGTGGAAAATGTGCACAGCAACCACCCTCCCCGCTGCCTGCATGGGTTCAGGCAAGAGTCCCCCTCCTCCCCTTCAATGATGCTCGGCGTGTGCACGGGAGAGGAACCACCACTTAGCTGCAGCCGGCCGCCGCACTGCCAAACCGGAAATGATCTGACGACAGATTGATGGAGGAGGAGGAGGGATATATAGCCCTCAGACTCCTCCTACAAATGCAGGCTAGCCTGCGGCCAGCCTTCAAACATGTTTATTTTCATGGCTTAAAATCTTCTCAAATAGTTTCTACACTTTTGACTTTCTTGTTAAAGTTCTCACACAGACCTTCAGCTTGAAGACAATGACCAGCTGTGTTCGAAGAAACTTGTTGAATATGACCTGTAAAGGATCAGCATCAAAAGGTAAAGCTTGAAGGACTCCGCCACTCGCTGGTTCTTCTTTTTAAGGGCTTTGTTTGCCCATTTTTATTAAAAGAAAGTTCCATAAACACAGATAAGTTTCCCTCGCAGGGGTTTCAGCGTTCCTTTCCGTCAACAACAAAAATGACAGTTAGCCTAGTTGGCTCTCAATTGCAGCACTCTGCTATGGCCTTACCCTCCAGGCCCTTGTCTGTCTCCTACAGACTTTTCCAGCAAACACCTTGGTGCACCCAGCTTACAGCCTCTTGTTGTACTGGTCCTCAGACTTGGGTCTCTGGCTTTGATTAGTGCACACCTGTACTCTCTGGACTCCTAGAGACCTCCTGTCTCTCTGGGGTGGAGTCCAGAACCATGGACCTGACTCTACTATCAGGCCAACACACACCTGAACAATCAGTGTGCTGGTGAGTTTCAAATTCCGGACCCAGGACTGGGGATTTCATCCCACCCGGATCTCTACGAAATCCCCCAGGCTCCAGGTCCCAAAGCGGACTTTACTATAATAATGAGGAAACTGAAAAGCCAGTTTCCTCTCAAACAAGCAACTACCCTGGAGCCCCTCAACCCATCTGGTTGAGAATTCTGGGTACATGCACTGGTGGGGTACCACATTACCACATATCCCGCCTCCTTGTTTTGACCCAGAGGGCGGAACACACCAGTACAACTTCCTCACCACCCACATGGGCCAAACACAGTCTTATCAGGTGACTTTCTCTATGTCCCCCTGCTACACTGACTTGGGTACTACAAAGACACCCCAGTGACTTTACGGGTGCGCTTCCAAAAACGCCATCTGCCCATTTTCTTTGGGGTCACACCTTCAAACACTTTAACACTAAGGGACTTACCAAGGACTTAGATATTGTTTCTCAACCTTTTCCTCTTTACTTCTAAAGTGGTCACATTTTTTAACACCTTTTTAGCCATAAGTGTGGGCACTTTTAATTTGGGAATTAAACTCTTTTAATGACACCTTGTTAAGCTTTGGGCCAGTGTCCTCAGACCTTTTACTCTTGCACAGGGGCGTTGCTAGGTTCCCAAAAGACCAGGGGCTTCAGCCCGAAGGCCGATAGTGGCACCGTGGGGGGACCCGGGGTGGTCGTGTCGCGGGTGTTTATGGTAGAGCGGTGGGGTTGTGTGCCAGGGGGGTAAGCTAACTGTCTGGTTGCTGCCTGGCTTACTAGTGCTGCCCATCAATGATGCATCAATGACTCACCTACCTGACACACTGACCTCACCTACCTGACACACATACAGTGACGGAGTCACGGAGAGTAGAGACATACATACACTGACCTCACCTTACCGGCTACCTGACATACATACACTACACTGACCTGGCTAACTGACATACACTGAACTCACACACAATGAGTATTATGCATACCTATGTTTAAGTCAGTAGAAGTCTTATGCAGGGAGCAAAATAGAATATATGCATGGGCATTGCGCACACATATTCCCTTTGTGCAATGCACACACCACAACACATTGTCAGAAGAGTAAATTTTAGATTTAAGTAAAAAAATATGCATACAAAATTTCTTAATAAATTGGATTTTTATTATACTTAAAACAAAGTTATCAACATCCAATACAAACAGATGCAGGTTACACACATCAATTCACTACTTAAAAGTGCAATGTACTCTCACTGATGTGAAATACACATCTGTTTACATATTCCAAAACTACCCATAAAATGCAGCTAACACGCATCAATTTAAAGTGAAAGAAAGAAAACCACGCCACCCTTCGCTATTAGTGCTATTCGATTTTTTATCCCCCTCTTTTATTAAAAGTGCTATATAGGTAAGAATCTGCTCTGCTATTCCTAGCGGAGCAGAGAAAACTGTTATATCTTTATGCTGTGGTTGATGCCCTAATTTTAAAGTGCCGTGTCAAAAACTAGTAAAATAAAATAAAAAAAAATAAAAAATAAAATAAAGTGCTCTGTGCTATATCCTGACTGTGAATTCCAATTACAATAGTGGTGTTTCTAAAAATAGTTTCATAGGTTCAAGGTTTATGCATCTATATTTACTAGTACCATCAAATGAATTCGTTATTACCACAAGCAATCACAGTGTCTAGCAGATCCAAATGGGTACATACAAAATACAAATAAGAAGAAGTACGAAAAAATACATGAATCAAGTTTAAAAAAAAATATTAAAAAATGTATAGGTAAAGAGGTGTGATTAGGAAAAAAAGAGTTCGTGGCAACACCAAGTGCTTGTTGAAGTCCTATACTTTAAATTTTCATTGTGCAGATGTTTTTCAGTGTATCCACCACCGATTATGCAATGGGTCACTTACCACAGTGGGGTAAGTATGGGGCGTGTGGTTTAGTTCTGGATAACCAGTCCTATCTGTGGTCTCCTGTTTGTTCCTAGTTCCTGGTGTGGGAGGTTACTTAGGCTCCAAATGTCCCCCAAAAACGAGATAATAAAATATGCCTCTAATGGTGAAGTACGTTTTTTAAAAGCCGTTTATTAAAAAATATCATAAAAAGAACTCACATAGTCCAGTGCCTTAAGCTGGCACTGAGCATATCCAGCCTTGTGTGTATATAGTTTCGTCGCTGGTATCTTCCGTGTGTGTGCGTTCCGGATCCCCTTCCTGGTCTGAGCTACCTCCACCGGAAGTGACGTGATCGTGTGTTTACCCAGCAGCCTCTACGCGTTTCGCAACTAACATTTGCGTCATCAGGAAGCTGCCGGGTGAATGGTTGGCCGTTTATTTATAGTCCCAGTACCTATCTGCTTGTGTGTTTATTGGTTCCCTCATTTGCGCCCTACCGAAAGCGCCATATCCGCCATTTTTACTATGGTTTTCCTATTCACCTTGTGACAGGAAATTCGTATTTCGCCATTTTTGTTATGGTATTCCCTTTATTTCGGATAAGTGTCCCCCACCATATGCCAGGATTTCCCTCCCGGTTTATATTATGCATGCATCAATTCACTGCCTAGAAGGGTTACTACAGGTCAACAAAACTAGCTTAATCAGTTTGTGTATAGACCATACACTTTAGGCCTGATTGACACCTATGCATCTTTATTGCTTTTTGCATATTTGCACTACAGAATGTGCTTGTGCTCCATTGGAAACCATGTAAAAATGGACTGTAGTGCAAATCTGCATAATGCAAAAAGCACAGGTGTGAACCAGGCCCAAGGGTCATAGAGGTAGACTGTAAGGAGAAAATACACTAAAAATAGCATGGCACATGCCATGTTTAGGTTATTCTCTCAGACTCAGAGGTATACTGGAATGAGAGAATACCCTACACTCAATGGCATGGGTTTATATTAGTCTATATTTAAGACACTTGTTATAACACTCATGTAACACATAACAGTGGTTTATTCACTAAACTCCAAACGATAGCAAAGATCAAAATTCAAAATGGAGTTACAAATAACCAATATGTTCCATATTGGTTATTTGTAACTCCATATATGGAGACATTTTCCAACTTGACTGTAGTACTAGTCATAGCTTGGTCTTTGCCCTTTGTATTTTGGTTCACTACAATTTGGAGTTTTTGGACAAAAAAAAAAAAGAAGGTGCTTCATGAGTTGAAAATACACCAGTTTAAAACTTAATAAAAGTGCAAACAATTTTTTGTAGTAAAACTCCAATTACAACTTGTTAACCATATAGAAAACAATCTGTACTGTAAAGTGCCATCCTTTTTAAACTGTAGTATAGTATTACAATATTCCATTTTCAGTAACTAATTTTTAATGTCTGAGCAAGACAGAGTAGAGATTGTCTACAAATATGACACGCCAGAGAATCTTTTTTGAAGATTCTGTTATTGGATCTGCATTTAGAACATTTCCTGGGATTTTGTGAACTGAAAGATTTGACAGCACTTGGGTCAGGTTGAACATCGCTTGCACAGATACGAAGTTGCTGCCTTCTTTTTATCTTCTTGCTTTGTCTGCTACTATGGCATACATTCGCGATTAAATTCACTAACAAAAAGGTACTTGTTCAGACATTGCTTTACTGAAGTAAAGAATTTTTCAGTAAAGGGGTACATATAGCATCTCACAAATGTTCACCCCCTCACATTTTTGAAAATATTTTATTCCATCTTTTCATCTGACAACACTGAAGAAATGTCACTTTGCTACAATTTGGGGGTGTAAAGCTTGTAAAACAGTGTAAATTTGCTGTCCCCTCAAAATAACTCAAACACAGCCATTAAAGTCCAAACCACTGCGAGTGTCAAGAGTACCCCCAAGTGAAAATGTTCAAATGTGGCCGGTGGGCCCAATTTGCCATTACCCCCCCCCCCCCCCCCCCCCCATTTCCATGTGATTAGTTAGTCCTTAGTGTTATTTATAACAAGGTCTCAGGTCAAGTTTGATCCTTGGTGTGATGTTATCGCTCATACGGGAAGATCTAAATACATGCCACAGTGGCACTGGCACCTCATGGGAAATAACTGAGGATCTCTATAAAGATGGCCTTGGCTCCAAGATTGCCAATAACCTGAAACTGAGCTGAAGCACGGTGGGCAAGACCATACAGCGGTATAGCAGGACAGGTTCCACTCAGATCAGGCCTCGCAAATGGTCGGCCAAAGAAGTTACAAAGACGTAAGACTTTGGACCCAATGTTGACAATTGCACTAAGTTAGGGGTAAAGTCATTTTTGTTGCCAGCGGTTTAGACATTAATGGCTGCCTGTATGTTGAGTTATTTTGAGGTGACAGCAAATGTACACCGTTATACAAGCTGTACACTCACTACTTTTACTTTACATTGTAGCCAAGTGAAATTTCTTCAGTGTTGTCACCTGAAAAGCTATAATAAAATATTTTCAAAAATGTGAGGTGTATATGGGTACTTTTGTGAGATACTGTACATAGCATCCAAAAAAGCCAACCACCATTAACTGTTATTCTTGAACTACCCTCCTATAGGTATAGTTTAGAATCTTACAATTTCAAGAGCAAATTAAATTTACGGAGGCAGTTGAAGTTAATCTCTTGAGAGAACCAAGGTATGCCTTCGTGATTGTTTGTTACCAAAATCATCAATTACACATTCAGACACAGATTCCAAAACACCTTTTTTTCAATTGAAAGAACTGCAAGATGATGAAGCCTTGACTGCCCCATTGTACCTCTGAGCCATGTATGAAGACGTCTCAAAGCACTAAATGATCTTTCGCAAGAACAGCTGCTCACAGGAATTGTTAGGACAACTTGCATGATTTTTTTAACCGTTGGAAACATTAAAGGATCCAAAAGTTTGCAAATGTGCTGTACCGTTAGTACCGCACCTTCCTGTTTTTTGCGTTCAAAGAAGTTTTTAGCAACAACTACTTCTTCATAGTGCAGATCCATTTTGTAATGCTCTGCAAGTGCCTTTATGTCTTCTGACAGAAAAGATGAAGAAAGTGGGTTGCATGCCTCAATGTCCTTGACCAAATTTTCTTTAATGCTAGAGAAACGATGCTCAAGTTCAGAGAGCATTCGGTCCAAGCAAGGGTAAAAGATTTTTGTTCTTCACTTGACAAAATGATCACGTGGTGTTGGTCTGGCTTCGTACACAAAGTCTTCCATCATTTTTGTTTTTTTAATTTGCCTGGATGCTTGTGAATTCTCAGTGTCAATGTCAAACAAAGAAACAGCTTTTTGAAGTATATCTCTTGATTTGGCATTGGTTCTTAGAGATCTTAATGAAGTACAAACATCTTTTTTATACTCTAATGCAGTAGACAAATCTAGGTTTTCCTTCTGAAGCAACTTATGGAAACCTTCTGTAGTAGCCAGTAACAATTGAAACGTAAAAAGGCAGTAGCGCATTGATAACTTACGCAATTTAATCAACAAGCCAGTGGCTATGGCAGATTTCTCCTCTTTAAGACACTGCACAACAGCTGGAAAGTTGCGTATTAGAGCAGTAATGGAACGTATCTGGCAAGACCAACGTGTCTGAGAGCTGTACTAGTTCTGTTTCTTTTAGTCCAAGTTGCGCCTGAACATCAATGAATTTTTGGTGCTGTGTAAAAGATCCACTAAAAAAAGTATAAAGGTTTTCTAGTGTTTGAAAAAAAATCAGAAGCCTCTGGGATTGCTTTACAGGTATAGCAGAGTACAAGGTTTAGTTCATGGGCATAACAGTGAACTTAAATAGCTTCAGGATGTTTTTTCTGAAACTTTGCTTGTACACCACCAATTACGCCACTCATAACTACAGCTCCATCGTACGTTTGAGCAACACAGAGGACATTGGCTAAACCATTAACTGTGAGGCAATCTTCCAAAGATTCTGTTATTGAATTTGCACTTAAATCTTTCAGTTCACAAAATCCCAGGAAATGTTCTTTTACAGCACTTGTGTCAGGTTCAACGTAGCGTACACAGATAGCAAGTTGCTCTTTTCTTTTATCCCTTGCTTCGTCTGCCATTATGGCATACATTCCAGAGTTCTTTAACTCGCTAACAATTGTACTTGTTACTTCTTCTGAACAGCACTGTATGAGATCGTTTTGTGATGAAGGTGAAGTATAGGTAGCATTGCCTGGAGGCTTGTACTTTTGAAGGAAAGGATCAAATTTACGTAAATAATTTAAGCACTCTTTAAAATTGCCTCTATTTAGGCTCTCTTCTCCTTCTAAATGACCTCGAAATGATATGCCCTGTTTGGCAAGAAGCACTGTGGTTGCAACTATTCGTTTTAGATACTCTCGCCTTTCTCGAATTTGGAGTTCAGTAGCTTTTTCTATTTGTTCTACAACATTTCCACGCAGTTTAGAAGCTTTACAAGCTGCCCATGCCAACATGCTAGACCTGTGAAGAGCACTTCTTTCATGCTCCTTAAAGGAATCTAAAGCACGTTTCCAATTTTTAAAACCTTGTGTGGTTAATAATGCGTCCAGGTTCTGCCTCTTGCCTTTTCTACAAGCAAAACAAAATGCAGTATTTTTGTTACACGAATATTCTAGCCAAATATATTTCTCAAACCACTGATATTGGAATGATCGCTTTTGTGAACCAAACATTTCATAGGGATATTGCTTTAGTTTAGGCTGCATAGAACCACTATCCACATCTCCTAGATCAGTAACATCAGAAACTGCAGTCATATCAATTGATCCATCACCCACTTCTGTATCTGTTGTGGTACTAGAAGTGCCTTCCTCTGCAAGTAAAATACTGTCATCACATTCTGAAACTTGATCCGTGCTGCTCACGGCTTCTTCATGAGACTCAGGCTTAGCTTCTTCTGCGTTAGACCCTTTTTGGGTGAAAAATTGTCTGATATCCATATCCTATGAAGAAATTATTTCAAATTTAGAGTTTGCTTTCCTGAACTTGGTTTATTTTTTTTTCTCCATGTTTAAATCGTCTTTTTTTTAACTTCATTTGTGTATTTATTAGTTTATTATTGTATATAAAAAGTATACCCCCACTATTCACTACAGGCTGCAGCAGTGGTTTCAAGAGTGCGCTGCCAACATCCCACTATAAATTTTAAAATTGCTTGGCCCACACTGTTTCAGGTCTTTGAGCTCTCAAAGGCGGATATAAATTTTGTGATATGTAGGCATTCATTCTTTAAGGCCCATTCATGATTTTTTTTTTTTTTTTTTAACGGTGTTACACTTTAAATGTATTGTAGTGTGTGCTTTAGCAAAACTGAAAACACAACAAAAAATTGCATAGGTGATGTAGGAAAATCTATTTTTTGGGTTTAAATGTAATGTCTTACCTGTTGTCGTAGGGGTTTTTTCACTTGTTGTTGTCTCTTCCATTCAGGCTCAGCCTCATCTGTGCCCATCAACTCAGCCTGATCAACAGCTGATAAAGGGAAAGCAGAAAGCTGTCAACAGCTGCATTGTGTTTGGACAAAAACATTATGCGAGAGCGAGAGAGCTTTGTACCTGTTTTGTTGCATATTCGTATGCATGATGACCGTGTCCACCACTGGCAGCAGGTGCGATTGATGAGACGACTGAGACTAGTCCAGACAAGGCCCACCCCCGCCCAGCCAGGCCTGGAGAAGAGGAACTTGTTAGAAAGACATGCTGTTTTGAAGATCGGAAGGGAAAAAATATTGCAATTGATTCTTAGCGATTAATCGTGCGAGTGCCAACTGTTAATGGAACCCCAAAGTTGGAATCTATTATTACGGACGGTGCAGCTACCAAACTACACAAATTATTTATGCATTCCAGTACATTTGACAGCCCATTGAAATGAATGGGCTGTCAAAATCGGAATATGTGGGACCACACAGGAAAGCGAGCAGTGTGAACAGACCCTAAGGGCCAGTTCACAACATAGAAACGCAGTTCGGAGATGTTTCTGCATGTACATTTTTGATGTGTTCCAGTGCGTTTTTTCCCCTTTTTATTCTTCACCCTAAATAAGGACGTGCGCTCCGATGCATTTTTTTCCGGTGCAGTTCAGTGCAGAAAAAAATGCAGCATGTTCTACATTTCTTTCTGGACAGGAACACACTCGTGTGAACTATGCCATTGGAAACCGATTTAACCTGCTATCTATGCGTTTGACGCAGGAAAAAAAATAAAAAACAAAACACTGAATTGCATGTGTGGCGTGGCCGTAAACCAACCCTGCAGACATTCAAAGAAGTGTTTTTATTTTACTTATCTTTACACTGGGAATAGGTGGTTAATCATCCACAATCCACATGCAGGTACAGGAAGATCTTTTTAGCTCTGGGCTCTATACTGATATGACTTAAAAATGTTGCAGACAAATCTCTTTTCAATCAAAAGTAGCTCTAGCCTAAAGAAAGCTAGCTGAGTGTATTATGCAATCTGACTGTATAATCTAAGGTAGAGCAGTAGTGGGGTGGGGTGTAGGGATGGGCCCGGTGCTAGATGTGAACCCACGTTCGCATCGAGCACCGGCCGTTCGCTCGGCGAGCCCAGAACTATTTGGGCCGTTCGCATCACATTCGTGTGATGCGAGCGGCCCCGCAATGCATTGCGGCCGGCGCCGCCGGCGCAGTGCATTGCTGGCTGATGATTGGCCAAGCATGCACTGTGACCCCGCATGCTTGGCCAATCACAGCGCCGGAAACTCGGTGAACAATAATTGGCTACAGGCAGGACGCCTGTAGCCAATTAAAGCTCAGGGGCTTTAGTACACGCCCCACCATTTAAAAGGCCGCCACGCCGTCGGCGCCGGTCACATGAGTTCCGGCTTTAGGAGAGATCAGTCTGCTGATTCTGTGTCTTAGCTTGATTCATTGCTACAGAAAGATTTGCTCTTCTTTGCTAAACCATTGGCTATTTCTTTGCTAAACCATTGCTACCCAAGTCATTGATCGTTCATTGCTGCTGATTGCACAGTTAGTGTGTTATTAGCTGCTGCTGGGGATTGGTCTGGTGCGTGTTTTACTGTTAGTACAGTATTTCAGTAGTACCAACCGCAGTGCTGTTAGCACAGCATTGCACCCCAACAGCACCCATAGGACTTCTAGTGTGTTAGTGGCAGCACACAGAGCTCCTATATTTTCTTCCCAGAAGCACCCATAAGACTTCTAGTGTGTTAGTGGCAGCACACAGAGCTCCTATATTTTCTTCTCAGCAGCACCCATTTTTTATACTATATACACTACCGACTACAATGGCTGGAAGACCGCCAAGGAGAGGCAGAGCGTGCCGAGGCAAGAACACAGGGCAGGCAGGCTCTGTTTCTAGAGACATCAGTGCTGGCCGTGGACGTGGTCGTGCATAATCATCAGCACGTGGCCATGGGACACGCTTGTCTTTGTTTTCGGCAGCTGGACATGTGGAGCCGCATCATGCTGAAGGCTTGGTAGAATGGATGACCTAGTCCTCCTCATCCTCTCTCACCCAGGCTCAGGGTACTGGCAGAGCACCTGCCAACGCGTACTTAATGGCATCATCAGCCACCCCTTCCCTAGACCCACCATGTCCTCCTAAAGAGTCCCCCGAACTCTTTGAGCACAGTGTTGGGTACATGCTCCAGGAGGATGCCCAACGATTCGAAGGCTCGGATGATGATACCCAGCTTGAGGAAGTCAGTAGTGTGCGCGCAGAGAGAGGGGATGCTGAAGGACAGCAATCTGGCAGTACTGTTCCACCAGCTGCAGCTTACTGCCAGGTTTGCTCTAGTGGTGAAGAGGGAGGGGATCATGAGGTCACTGACTCGACGTGGGTGCCTGAAGGGAGAGAGGACGAGGACGAGGAGGATGCGGCGTCACATGTCCAACGAGTCAGGATGCCCCCTGGAGGCCAGCTAGAGGCCAGCACAGCAACTGTACCACACCGCAGAGCTCGGCCTGTGCAGGGCGCTGCCTCTGCACGTTATCAGAAAAGTTCTTTGGTGTGGGCCTTTTTTGAGACGAGTGCAGCAGATCGCACCACTGCTATTTGCAATATTTGTCTCAAGCGTATCTCGCGTGGCCAAAACATCAGCCGCTTGGGCACCACAAGCATGAGCAGACATATGTCGACCTGCCATGCAGCTCGTTGGCAAGCACACATAAAAGACCCACACCAAAGAACAAAGCGGACCTCTCCTTGCTCCTCATCAGCTGGGATCTCCATCCCCACTACATCTTCAGTCCTCTCTGAAAGCTGCTCTGAGAGGACTGAAGGTGTAGAATTAGGTGTGTCACAACCAAGTACTTGCAGTACACCGACGTCCGATTGTAGCAGGCAAATTTCCCTGCCCCAGCTGCTGGACCGTCGAAAGAAGTATACTCCCAGCCATCCACATGCCCAGCGGTTGAATGCTAGCTTGGCTAAATTGCTAGCACTTCAACTGCTGCCTTTTCAGTTGGTAGACTCGGCCCCCTTCCGTGAGTTTGTTCAATGTGCGGTTCCTCAGTGGCAGGTTCCCAAATGCCACTTTTTCTCACGGAAGGCGATTCCGTCTCTCTACCGGCATGTGGAAGGCAATGTCCATGCCTCGCTGGACAGGGCGGTCAGGTGCATATTACCGCTGACTCATGGTCCAGCATGCATGGACGGACAGGGACGTTATCTTTCTTTCACTTCCCATTGGGTCACTCTATTGGCAGCTGGGAGGGATGCAGGACAAGGTGCAGTAGTGTTGGAGGTTGTTCCGCCACCACGCCTACAAAATGCTACTACTGGTTGTGACACACCTCTCTCCTCCACCCCCTCCTCTTCTTATTCCTCCAGTGCTCTGTCCTCGGAACCAGCGGTGCTCCGTAGGCGTACAAGGGGCTACGCAAGTACGCAGGCAAAAAGATGCCATGCCGTGCTTGCGCTGGTGTGTTTGAGGGACAGGAGCCACACTGGGCCAGAGGTTCTGGCAGCTCTGCAGGGGCAGGCCGAGAGGTGGTTGACGCCACGCCAGCTTAAGCCAGGAATGGTCGTTTGACAATGGCACCAACCTCCTCTCCGCCCTGCGACAGGGGCAGCTCACCCATGTGCCCTGTATGGCTCATGTCCTCAACCTGGTGGTGCAGCGGTTCTTGGGCAGGTTCCCAGGCTTACAGGATGTCCTGAGGCAGGCCAGGAAAGTCTGTGTGCATTTCTGCCGATCTTATAATGCCAGTGCTCGGCTGACTGAGCTGCAAAAGGAGCTGAACCTGCCCAAGAACCGCCTAATATGTGACATGCCCACCAGGTGGAACTCAACGTTGGCCATGCTGCAGCGATTGCACACGCAGCAGAGGGCCATCAATGAGTACCTTTGTGACTACGGCACCAGGACAGGGTCAGGGGAGCTTGGCTTTTTTTCCCCACGCCAGTGGAGCATGATCAGGGATGCATGCACTGTCCTCTCACCATTTGAGGAGGCCACGAGGATGGTGAGCAGTGACAGTGCATGCATCAGTGACACTGTACCTCTTGTCCACCTGTTGGAGCATACGCTGCGTGGGATAATGGACAGGGCACTTGAGGCAGAACAGAGGTAGGAAGAGGAGGACTTCCTTGCCTCTCAAGGCCCCCTTTATCCAGACAGTGTTCCTTCTGTCCCACCCATCACACAGGATGAGGATGAGGGTGAGGATTGTGTGAGCATGGAGGTGGAGCCTGGCACTCAGCATCAGCAGCAGAGTCTTTTAGGGATGATGTACAGTCCCAACAAACCAGTGGACTTGTACGTGGCTGGGAGGAGGTGGCTGGCGATCATGTCATCCTCAGTGACCCAGAAGACTCCGGACCAAATTTTTTAGTCCGCAGCCCCAAGGTATGATCGGTTCCAGCAACCATCGCCAGCGTCTGATATACATGGTGCAGGAATACCTAGGGGCAAGGTCAGACTTGGACACCTTTCCCACCGAAAATCCTCTGGCTTACTGGGTCCTGAGGATGGATCACTGGCCAGAGCTTGCACAGTATGCAATTGAGCTACTGGCCTGTCCTGCATCCAGCGTTCTTTCCGAACGCACATTCAGTGCTGCTGGAGGATGTCACCGATCATAGGGTGCGCCTGTCCACCGACTCGGTTGATCGACTGACCTTCATAAAAATGAATCAGTCTTGGATCACCACCAGCTACCAGGCACCTGAAGCGGATATAACGGAATAATTTATAATGTCACATCCC